>WTSP01013009.1:0-57525 GCA_025331215.1 Actenoides lindsayi
TGGTATCGTTGTTGTATGTTGATTATGGGGGTCGGTATGAGTGGCGGTTATGGGGTGTGGGGGGGGGGGGGGGGAAAATTGTGATTCCCCAGGGACAGTACAGTCCTCTGTTGCAGTGAGAGGGGCAGGGATGAATTTACTTGAACTGGTCCCCTTTCTCTGGAGGTAGCTACTGACAGTGGATAAAGGCTTAGTGCAGGAAGCAGCAGTAGAAATCTAAAATGCAAAGGCTTACAAGAAAGGAGAAAAGAACTGCACTGTGTGGCACTGTTGGAAAAGAAGGAGAAGGTGACTGTCATGACTGAGGATATGACATGAGAAGATAGAATGAGGAGAATCAGAGCTGCTCTTTTTAAGTCCACAGTAAGAGGTTGATAGGGCCACATCCCTATTGTGAAGCTTGAATCTGTCATGATTTTGCAAGTAACGTTTGAAGAGTGTATTTTCTGTCTGGTGAATGGAGCACAGACATGAATGCCAAAGCTGCTAAGACTTGTATTGTGAAGTCAGTAGGCTTAATCCAGGTTTTGTGGTTTGAAACTGTGAAGGTGATTAAAGTTTAAAAAAAAAATAATAATAAAAAAAATCAAGTTGTTTTCAACAATGTCCTGAGCTGTTCTTCGTCCCACTGGATGTGGAGAAGATCTTAAAAAGGTTATGAAGTAACAGGGAAGGATATTCAGAATATTTTGGGTACTGCTTTTTGAACCTTTTGAACAGCTTCTCAGTGTCAAGACATGGAAAATGCTGAATGTGATCTACAGCAGAATATTTAGGGGTTCTTTTTGGCTGAGGTTTTACCACCGTAGGTTGGTGGGTAGCAAGTGAAGCTGAAAACTAAAGGGCTTTAAAGAACAACGTTATGGCAAAAGTGTTCATGGATTTTTCTACCTGACACTTGAAAACAAAGAAAAGTCTGGCTGCTAAGGGTGAGTGAAATATTTAAAAAACAAACAAACAAGCAAAAAAACCCAACCCTAAAACCAACAACAAAATAAACCCACAAAAAAAACCCCACCAGAAACAAAACCCAAACCAGAAATCATCAAAAGCTTGTTGATACAATTCAGAATGGCAACTAGATTTGTCTAGCTGGACTGTTGAAAGAGTCAAATAGTCAAAACAAATCCTATATAGTACGAAAGCAGAATATGTTCTGCCTTTTGTAAATCTGTAGGATTTTATTGCCAACAAAGATGACAAGAATAAGAAGTGGCTTAAATGGGCAATGCTATGTCCTGAAAAAAAAAAAACAACTTGCATGATACCACTAAAGCAAGGTATTTTTTTATATATAAAGCAGATGAGCCATTTAAATGATTAAAACTTTTCCTGTTGGTGGCCTTCAATTGCACAAGTAATCAATTCAGCTGCCATAATGCAGTGTCTAATATGATGTGAAGTTGATATGTCTGCTGCATTTTACATAACGCAGCTAAATTCTACCAGGCAGTATATTAAAGAAAATTAGCTCTCACGTGATACATTTTGATGCACTTACAGTTAGATGGAAAAAGGTGAACTTACTGAGCATCTTCACAAGTTAATATGTATCTACGACAAGAAACTCGCATAATTTAGAGCACGATATCTCTTGGGTAGCTTATTGTAATGAATTCCATTGAAAATGTACCAAACGCTGGAATAGTTTCATGTAGCAATTAGGTCATGGAATCCAAAGGCCTCTTGGGCTTTGCAGATACACAAAGCAAATAATTCATGTAAAGGAGAATTTAAAATTCCTTCTTGAAGATATGTATCCTGTCATTGTGCAGACGGCTGGGTCTTGGTAAGGTGTGCGCTGAGGGGCCAGGGAAGAAGAGCAGACTATACCTGTATTCTTTCAGTAGCTGTCTGTATTTGCACTCTCATCCTAGGCTGAGACTAAACTTAGAGTTGACAAACTTGTATTAACCCCAGACCTCCGTAATGTAGGTCAGAATTTCAAATACTTACTATCAACTTGAAAAATTGGAGTGCTGCCCTTTCTACCCAGCTTCCCAAACCTCTGATAAATTGTGCTGAACCATGAAGGCATTGCAGGCTCCAGTGTAATCATGTGTACAACAGCTGGAGTACAGAACACAAAGGGATAGACCTAAAATAATCTCGCGGGGTAGGATTGCCACGCTGCCAGGCAAAAATAATCACTGGTGTGACTACTCCTGAAGGGCAAGTAGTGTTGTGGAGTACAGAATTAATTTTGGAAGAGTGGAGGAGTGGCAGATAGCTCTATTGTCTGCAGCCCTGGACTTCAGATACTACTTTCTCTGAGTTAGTTCCTATCCCTTTTCTTTCCCTACTCTCAGTGCGGTCTATATTTGGGATTACCTAATTTCTGCAAGGGGCTGAGGAGTAACAGATTTGAATTTTGGAGCTGGGGGGGGGGGGAGGAAAGCGAGCTTTCTGAGACTCCCACCACTGTAAGTCATCATTGCACAATTAAAATCCCAAATTGGCATTGCTTCACTCGCAGCTATGTGACTGACAGTATAAGACCTCTTTTCTCTTTAATGCATTTGTAGCTCTTCTGATACATTTAAGTTCTTTAAGTTGTTTTATCTATTTCATTCCTATTTTGCTGTACGGACCTCAAGTGGTTTGTTTCCAGTTGGCTGGTTGGGTTTTTTGTATTACTTCTATAAGGCACTGCCATAATATCAGTTTTGAAACCAGTACAGTGAAGATGATAAACATGCAAAGCCAGTCCATGCTCCAAAACACTTCGTAGTCTGATTTACTGATACTAGCCCCATGTGGAAAAGAAAGGTCTGGAAAAACACACTCTTGTTCTTGCTCTATGTGATGCTTTGCAATGGAACAGCAGCTTCAGGGGTCTGATCCTTCTGATCCAGCTGCAGACTGTGCTGTTGAGGAGCTCATTTTAGCCCTTAGAGGGAGCCACAGACTTGGCTATGGAAATGGAGGAAAACCAGGCAGGTTTTGTTACATCCATCTGTGACAGAAAAGGTGGGGAGGGGACGGTTCTCACTTGTGTTGGTTTTTTGCTCTAGTTTGTAACTGAGCAGTGTGCAAATCAGGCACAACCCTGCTTTGTTGTGGTGACTACCCTAACGTATTTGCCTTTCTAGTGGCAGATTTGTAAGGTTTAGAAGGTCTCAAAGAAATATTAATTTTAACTTTTCCCCTTTCACATTTTCAGATCTTTCCCCTACCCTTCAGTTCCAGATTCCACTGTTCTCCTTTTGATGCTGACACAGCAGGATTTGAACAATTCAGATACTGTATGCAGCTTCCTCTCAAAAAAATGAAATACAAAAAAAGACACGAGCCACAGAAAATTGATTAAGGCTATGGAGTTCACAGTCTGGAAAGCATATGATTGCCACATTTTCTGTTTATTGTTGAGATTTTTTTTAGCTTTATCCCTTTCTTTAAAGGGAGGTGCATTGCCTTTCTCTCTTTCCTTGTAATATGTGCATAGGTGATAGTAGAATATTATAATAAATTATAATAAATGCCATGGCTAAAGTAAGTTATATGGCTGTGTTGTAAAATCCAAATGAAAATGCTGTTCTGCTGGCTCAGCATTCATCAGCATTGCTAGTGAGCTATTCAGTTCAGGGAATGGTGGATGCACATGCTTGGAGGAAAATGCATAAGGAGATTCGCAAGCCTTGGCCAATTAAGAACTTCCCCTCTTCTTAAGAAAGAAATGAAAATGTTTTTCTGTGCCTCTTCCTCTCCCTCACTCCCCCTTCCCCAGCAGATGAATTCTAGTGGCAATGCTGAGGACAGCTTAGCCAGAAAGGTACTGTACCATAGATAAGACAGAGTGTGTCTAGTCCCAGAAGATACCGTTAAAGATTAAAGGAAACTCCAAACTTAAATTTTAAACAGCTCTGAGCTCCTTGCAGAGACTGCTACTAATTAGAGCATCAAGTTGTGTGGCAGTTATTGTAAGGTAGTGACTGCCAACAAATAATGGCATTAATAGAAAACTTTTATTTTGCCTATAGACTGGGGAGACATAATGACTTTCTGTAATGATTTTGGTTTTCTTCGTACTGTTGAACTAGGGGTAACCAAGATGGAAGAGCAATAGAAAGGCCACTGTCTTTCTAAACTGTTAAAAATATTTCCCACAAAGGCTGGGAAGATAATGAATGGCCATAATCAGGAAGTGAACACCCTGACTTCAGATTTCTCTGCTCTTCTGAGTCATTAATTCATGCATATCTTAATGAGGTCTGGGAAAGGAAGGGAAGAGAGAGAATACTTATTTTGCAATAGAAAGTTTTGGTTTTGTCTGAGTTATCTCCTGTTCCTCAGCCTTCTGACTCTGGGTTGTCTGGAACTGCAAAGATCAGAAAATATGATGTAATCCTAGAAGTTAACAAGAGTTTTTAAAGTAGGTTTGGCATTTCTTCAAGGTTTCCTTTTGAGTGTTGGAACTCAGATTTTTCCAAATTTTCTGAGAAATCAGCAGAGTTCATGATAATGTCTTCGGGATAATTCTGACTATTCACTTGGGATATTAATGGAAAGGTGAGCTATAATGAGAATCAGTGTCTGCTGGGTTAAAAATACAGCCTTGGATTTGCATAGGATGTTTCTGGGAACATTTCACATGCAGACAACAGATTCGCTGAGCTTGCCAAGAGAGAAGCAGCCTTTTTATCTCTTTTAACAGGACTATGCCTTAAATGAAGAGAAAAATAATTTCCTAGTAGACATTTCTTTCTCTGACAGGATAGTTTTAGAATTTGAAATGCAAGGAAACCCATGACCTCTCATTTTTTGACTTTAACTATGGTGAGTGTTTTCTTTGAATTTTTGTTTGTCAAATGCCCGTCTCTCTTATATCAGGATCTGTTAATTTTCACCTGAGGTCATTGTAGAGATTGTCATTCATAGAGGAATTGAATGTCTAGCTTTGCCTCAATGAAGGGGGTGAGCATGCAGCAAAGCTGTGCACACCCCTGTGTCTTGCTGATCATCCTGTCGCCCCTGTGTGTTATAGGACTTGGCTGTGAAAACACTGCCAGATTTGAGGAGGGCATTAAGATCTGAAATGATGCCTCCCACGGGGAAAGAAGCAAGGTAGAAAGAACGTTTTTACACAAATACTCTTTCATTTTGAATAAAAGGTCACAGCTAGTCAGGAAGGCTGTTACATTTGGACCGCCAGCCGAGGAAACTGGATTCTCAAGAAGCTTCATCACAGTGGGCAGTAGAGCAAGTGGAGATGCTTGGAAATAAACTGGGCTGAAAAAAGAATGAGGGTGAGAATTTTCCTGCAGCCCATCTTCCCCGTGATGGTTATTGCATTTTGGGTAGTCACTGTTTTCTGTCCTTTGCAGTGCATGTTATTCTGCCTGCATCAGAGAGATTATTTCATTGTTTTCTAATAGTTCTTCAAGAATATTTCTTCAGAGAGGAGAAGAGTGATTCTGAAAGGATTTGTGTCAGATGTAGAAGAAATTTGAGTTACTGGAATGGTGGTTAGTGACTACATTGTTTGAATTATTTCTTGTTCCTTAGCATTTAGAGTCTGATCAGGGTATATGGAAGGTGGAGCTGCTGTCAAATTGTTTCATATCCTGCATGTTGCTCAGCATAGATGGTTTGGGTGTTGCCAGCTCCTTATGGAGGAGCTTTAGCTCTCGATGAAAAAACAGACTAGGCCTAATTTGGGCCAAATATGTCATTGGCCCAAAATACTCAAAGACTTTATTTCTGGGAAGACCATCCACCATTAGTCTTTTCTGATAAGTGAAACATTGGATGGTTTCTCAAGCATGACTTGTTACTTGCATGACTGAGGTTCTCTATACCTTTTGGGATCTGCAGCTAGGTAAGCATCTCTCTTTCCAAATTCCTTTTTCAAATTCCATCCCAAATTGCTATAAAATCAAATGTTAATTAGTAAGGGTAAGGAAGGGACTGATGAAAACACTTGATTCTGCCCATGGGTCTTCTTGGATTTTCCACCTCATAAAGAAACATAAGTCTTAAGACAAACTTAGCTGCCAGTGAAAGCAAAGGGAGAGAGTTGGAGGAAAAACTGCCACCATGTGAGAGTTTGAAGACCAAATGTTCTAAGGGTGAGTGTTTTTTCTCTTGGACAAGAAATTAATGGCAGACTTTCTGATATGTATTTCTACTTCTGTTGGCTATTGGCTTATGACAGATCGAGGATTTATTTTCCTTATTTTCCTTTTACATTTCTGAAATTTTTATTTTGGGTTTGCTACAATCCAAAGAAGAAAAGCTACAATGGGGGAAGTTGATCGGTTTCATGATGTGATTAGATGATCACAGTTACACATGTGAATTATTTTTTAAAAAATAAAATTTCCACACAGATTAATTCCACTTGATCATTTGGTTACAGTTCTCAAATATTTTTTGTGAATAACCTTCAAGCAATGACTTGTTTGTGATGTATTTATTTCACCTTCCTTCTCTTGCTATTTTTGTTGTACGATAACTCATTGAACATTACCAGAAGTTGCCTGAAAATTTTTTCTTGTATCTCCATCCTGAGCTACTTCTGCAGCTAAATGCAGTTCAAAAATGGTTCTTCTTATCACGCTTAAATGCACATAATCCTTGATGAAGAGTTTGTTCTTTGCACTGTGATAGCTTCTGATTAGGATCTGATTTCTCTTCTGTGAAGTCAAGGAAAATAAAATAAGAAAGATGACAAATGGTTAGAACAGCAAAACTGCTTGCCCTAGAGCCTTTGCAAAGGCAAGTCTTTTTCAATTAGTGCCAAAATGTGGAGCCACAGCTCTGATATAATTGAGTAAAAGTAGAGGAAGAAAGACCAAACCCCCTAGGCTCTCCCTGTTCTCTACCTGACCAAGTAAAATGGAAGAAAAAAGCAGTAACAAAGACTTTCTAACCCCCCTCCTTTCTTTTTTTTCTTGCCAAACTGTATTTCTTAAAAAATAAAAATGTTAAAGCATTTTATTTCAGGAGACACAGCCTGTACATACGAGAGATCCTGAATTGCAGAGTAGCATGCATATAATATGAACTCTGTAGAGCCCAAACGGGATGGGTTCTGAAATGCTGTTTCAGCTGAAGGCATCATTCAAACATACTCCATCTTTGGATTCATGCTTCTAGGTGATAGTGTCTTCTCCTGAGTTTTGGTTTAGATCAGATGTATTTTCTGCTTAAGTTGAAATGATAGTATTTTGCATACCTCAAAAGATTGTTACGTGAATAGATGCATTAATAGTATAAGTTTTTGAATATGAGGATCATGAAAGTCTTTAAGAGTTTGACAGATGCCTCTCTATAAAGGAGTTCCTTGAGAGGAAATACAGATCTGCTTTTGCTCTTTATTCTGGTGTAACCATCACGCAGTGGGACAGGGATGTGCAAATGTGGTCTGTTATGCTAATGACTCCAAGTGGTCACATGTTGGTTCTCTTCAGAAGATGACCCCCTTCTCACAAAGTGCTACCACTCCCTGGAGGAGCTGAGCCCAGTGAAAGCTGGCTCCAGAATCCAGAGGGTTTGTGTTTTGGTTGTTGATGTTGTTGGGTTTTGGGGTTATTTTTATTGTGGGTTTTTTTGTTTAGTTAGGTTTTGTGTGTGTGTTTGTGTTTTGGTTTTGTTTTTGTTTTCCAGTTTCTTGAGGGTTTGGGGTTTTTTTTTGTTCTTGTTGGGTTTGTTTGGGTTTTTTTGCTTGTTTGTTTAACGTAATTAGGTGGCTGTTGACCCCTGTACTGAAATATTATTTTACTGATTTTGGTAAAACTCTGTTACACAGTGAAATGCCACAGTTTGCTTGAAGAGCAGCATTGTAACTTTCTCCAGTCACAAAATTGAAAATGAATTAACAGCAGGACTTGCACAGTCTGCATGAACTGCTGAGAACGTACTCCTATTTAATATTAATTTACTATTTATAAAGTGATAACAAGAGCCTTGTGGCTTTTGTTACATCTGCTTTTAACTTTAGAGACATTTTAATCAGTTTGCTGCATGACAATATTTGTCAACACCAGGTAAATAGGACCTCTAGTATAACCTACCCTCTTGAGACCGGTTAACAGGCTAGAATGGGAAATAATAATGCAAACTCGTTTCTCCTCTCTTATCAGAAGAGATCAGTTCCCAAAGTGACATAGATATTGTTGGTGTAGGTGATACCTTTAACCATGACATCACTTTAAACCCCTGGGCAACACTTACACCCTTGGGAGTGTATTGCTGCTGAGGGGAACCACTTGAGCTGGAAGTCTGAGACATTCTCTCCATTGAATTTCCTTCTGCTCGAGGGAACAAAGCTGCTGGGTTCAGTCAAGAATCCCTAATTTTTACCAGCTTGCAGTCAGGAGTACTGAAGGGAATTTATTTTTTTTTTCCTCCTGGCCTTTTCATTTTGTATTTCTTTTTCCTTATCCTTGTCCGTTCTTCCCCTTTCCTTTCACTTGACACCTGTCCCTACCTTTGAAGGATGAGATAAGCAGAAAACTCTGTCTCCGTAAGAGACAAGGAGCAGAATATGCCTGCACAAGGAGGGTCAGAGCAAGAATTAAACCTATCCTGGACAGGCAGGTGTGGGAGAGCCCCATTGCTGCAGGTTGCTCTCCGGAGTGCCATCAGTGGGGGTTTGTCACTGTATTAATTGGAAGCAAGTTTCTTTCTTTGGGATTTTTTTTGGAGTCGTCATGCTGCAGCAAATTTTGCGCGATATGTACATTGACCCTGAGCTCCTGGCGGAGCTGAATGAAGAGCAAAAGCAGATCTTGTTCTACAAAATGAGAGAAGAGCAGCTGAGGCGCTGGAAGGACAGGGAAGAGAAAGCACGAATGGAGGAGGCTGTGCTGAGAAAGACAGCGAGGTGCAGACAGAGTAAGTTTTGTGACCTCCTTCTATACTTAAATGCTCATGCAAATGACCACGGTGCAACGTGAATCTGGAAGAGGTTACAAGGAAGGGTGCTAGCTGTCCCCGTTGGCAAAAAAGTCTGGGGCAGCAAAAACACCCATCTTCTTGCTCCTTGTTTCTCAAGACTGGCTCTTTCTCCAGGGAAACAGTTCAATGTGGGAGTGAGTGCCATCATTTTGAAGTGCCTCTTTCAATCAGGAGTTACTGCTTCTATTGTCTTTGTCTCAGTGGTAACAGATGTGCCATGACTAAGTTTCCCCTCCACTCCTAAGACTTTATTCTTCACCTACCATCCCTATTCCTGCCACTCAGACAAAAGGCAGTCTTGCTTGCATTGTTGAGGTTTCTTGACTTGGCTTCAAATGTTTTCAAATGGCTGGAGTAGGAGATAAATTGATTAATTTGATAGTCTGCAGGGTAGATCTTAATAGCTATGTGTGCCTCTGCAGTCAGTGTTTAAAGTATTGCTCACCTTAACACACCCATGGTAGAAAGCTTATTGGACTCAATTGTCAGAATTCTTAAATTGTTTAGAGCCTCTAAATCCTGCAAAGAGCCTGTTAGTCTTTGAATTGTTAACTGCCTATACTTTCAAGGAAAACTAGTCTCCACAACTCACTTGAAGCAAAGGCCGTCATGAAATCACTCACCAGTAAGGGGGGAACATTCAGAACACCCTAATCAGCTGAGTTTAAAATGTCCCCTCATGGATGGCAAAGTGGATGTTGGAAAACCTCATTCTGTTTAATTTCTATTTCCTTCATGTGACTGTTCTTAATGTGAATGGTGCTCTCCTAAGAGACATGCCATCAAACTAGCTTCTCTCATACAGCACAAGAACCTTGTTCATTTTGACTGATTTGTAGGTGAGGGGAAAAAAAATTTAAAATGGAGTTTAGCTCCACATACCAAAACAGCATTATATCATTGAGATAATCCGTGTTATGCTCAATCTTTGAGAAAGACAGATTCAGAAAAATCTAACTGCAAAAATATGTATGTGGTGATCTGGCACAGTGTTGACACCTAAATTTTGATATATAAATTATACATTAAACCTGTTCAACTTCCTACTACAGGGGACCATTTCCTGGGTAATTAATTTTCTGATTTATAAAGGGTAAGAGAAGGGAGAGCAGCAGAGTAATCTATAGATTGTTTGATCTGCCAAAAGTATTCACAAATACTCATAGAGTTAAATTTCACAATGGAGTATTTCCATTTTTCCTTCTTAAATTGCCAGTTTAACGAATTGCTTAGGTTTGACTTTTGCCCAGCTGTGTTAGAAACTTTCTACTTCCTTCAGATCTCTTTCTAAAAAACTGATCTTAGTGATTATTTTTTTTTTTTTAGAGAACACTATTGGAATTAGATTTGCAAGTGAGGCATTTGGTTCCACTGAAAATATGTTTTGAGTTCCATGAACTCATGTGGGCCAGAGCTACAAAAGATAACTTCCATCTTTTGTGTGTGCTGGTCATTAATTATATAGTCACTTATAACTGATTTCTACTGTACAGTACCATATCATGATGGTAAGTGGGCTCATAATGGAGCTATTTTCTTGTTTAAAAAAAGAAAAAAGCCAGAAATTATGGGTGTAAGATAGGAATTACTGTGCAATCTTTTTTGCCTTTATGACTTGGAGTATATGACTGTAATAGTACTTTCTTATCTTAAAATATATGAGGTTTGGTTTTTTCTTCTTCCTGAAACACATGTGGCCTCAATGGTTTTTTTGACCTTGAAGCTGCTTCGTTTTCAGTTTACACTGGTGTGTAAGTGAATCTCCAAATATTCTCCCCCTGCTACACATTGTAGAAAGAATATGGAGTATTATTCCTGTTTAAAATTAGTGGCTACCAGGAAATTTAGAGCTACTGCAGTTACGTGTTCTTTATACCTTTGAAACGGAGGGATTTGAGTGGTTTTCATATGCAAGGTTTGGGTTTTGACTCTCTACTGCATGACACAAGTTTTATGTTCATGCTGTTTTGTTGCAACCAAGAGTTACCCTGGCTTTATAGAGAACTCTGTATCCTGAAATACAGTAGAAAACAGAGGTGATTTTAATATCTCTAATATTGTGCTGAGTTTCTAAAATTTTCTAGGTGGCAGAAAAATGTGTATGATGTTTGTGGATATGACATAATATTTGTATAAAATACTTTTTTACTAATTTAATTGGAATCGCCTTTGTGGGACTAGATTCCAAATACTTTTGCTTTCCTTACAGTTTTAATAATTACTTACGAAAACTTTGCCCCACCTCTTTGGTATGGGATAGGGTGTAATAGAACAAAAGGAATTAATGACAATGGGTGCTTCTCTATTTAAAAATGCTTCAAAAAGTGCTTGACCTTGATCTGAAGTCCTACACCAGTTGGTGCCATTCTCCATTGATTCAGGAGCTTATCTGTCAATGGTACATATCAACCCAGCAGCACAGCAAAAGGGGTGGATTTTTCAAAACAGAGCAGAGATTGTCAATCCAATTTTGATTTTCTACAGTGTTTTAAGGGCGAAAGGTTGTTGTGCGAGGTTTAGATGTGTTGTCTTACAGAAAACACAAGTGCAGAGCTGGGGAGGAAAAAAAGTGGCATATGCAGGTCAGATTGGCCTTGTGATAAGAGTGAAAATCATCAGCACACTCAGGGAATACTTGTCAGTGTGATCACTTTCCAGTTGTTTGGAAACTAACTAGCAAAGGCCCAAAATCTGCAGTTACAGGAACACCACTGAGTGCAGATTGTCCATAAATGTCCTACCCAGTAGTGTGAAATTTACTTCTTGGAAAACAAAAGCAAGTCCAAACCATGAAATAAGGTGTAAGTTATTGAAAGTGTTTAATAAGCCAAACAATGTAACACTCCATCCATTAGTCTTATTCTTCATTTCTAAAGAAAATACTATTAGTCACCTTCAGCAGATGCTAAATTGTGCCTGCTTTTCCATTTGAATTATTTGGCTTCGTGTGTCTTAAGGAAAGGTTAAAATTGAAATTTGTATCAGAATGAGTCAATGTTAAAGAAATTATTTCATTTTGGGGGTGAATGAAATGTTTTCAGATTCTTCAACAATTTTGATTTCCTTCTCTGTTAAAAAACACAGAGTGATGCCTAAAGGGGTATAATATATAAAGTACTTCATCATGAAATACTTCTTTTAAAAGATATCAAATAAACTGTCCCCCTATTTTTGCTGTTTGCACCCAGCCTGCATTTGTACCTTGCCTAAAAATATTAGTAGAATTTGAGCATCGTTTAGATCCTCCCAAAACTGCAGTGTTTAGTGAACTTATTCAAGGTGAAGTATTTCATAGCTTTAATTAATCAAGACTGCTGGCTCGTACTGAAATAGCTTCACAAGTGAGCTGAATTCTTGGGAGGTCTGTCTCCAGTTCGTTTACAAATTACTTCTGGGCAGATCTTTCACGAACGTATTTTCACGGTAATAAAAAAGGTTGCCTTTTTGTGCTAAAATCACTAAGGGAAGTTTTCTCAAAATTTAAAGATCCCTTTGGGATTCACGGAGAGTTGTCCGACAAGCAGTTTTGCAATCTGCAAAGAAACACGTTTATTTGATTAGGCAGGAGCCCTTTAACCAGTGTAGCTGAGTTGGGAGTAAGCAAATGACCCTGCCAATTTGAATTCTGAGTCTGATGTGGTATCCAGAGCTGTCAGCATAGCCAAAATGAGATCTCAAAAACTATTGAGCATTAGGCAGCTGAAGGACAGCCATGTGGGAGGGAAGACAATGCTGGTCTGCTGCTGTTTATTCTGATATTCATTCGTTGTGAACTGCAGCTCATGATGTTCTGACAGGAGCTGTTTGTAAACGCCCTTATTTACCTGTCCTTAACCAAGAGTAGCTGGGAGAAAATTAGGTAAGCTTATCACAGCATGGCTAGAAAATAATTTCTTTATCTAAAGGGCGTTTGTGTTAGAAAATCATTAGAGAATAGCAGAAGCTATTTGGGAGCAAGTATTTGAAATACCACAAGTGGATGGTTGAAGGATACGTCAGTGCCACGTGTGAAGGCCAGTGAGTGGGTCTGTGTGTCAGTGTGTGTATGAAGAGTGAGTGGGTGTCCATGCTGTGACATTGTGCTATCTTTTGAACTCAGAACTGTATCCCTGGTTTATACTAAGGCCTCTACTCAGCCTGGTAGGGCTTAACTAAGATTTTCTCGCCTACAGAGACATGCTCCTGGCAGTGTTTGCTGTCTCTTTCTCTGTGTCATTGGATACACGTCTAATCGGAGACATCAGACTTGAGTACTTCTGAAATTTCTGGTTGTATGTGGTCTTGAATTCTGCAGTATCCTGTCTTTTGAATCCAGTTCAGATAGCTCCAAACTGAAAAGATACAGGAGGACATTAGCGAGAACTTTAGAATCATTTTTATTAGGGGACTGAACCAAGTAACTTGAAGTAGTTGGAAAAGCTTTAGTGCAATGTTCACAACATGCATAGCAGCTTGTGATATGATGTGGGTTTTTTAGTACTTGATACATTGGGGTCAGAACTCAGCTGCTCAGAGCTCATGCTCGGTGTGGCTATGGACTCAGATACAGTGAAACAGCAGCTTCTAAACTGTCCGCTCACCTCTCCAAACCTGGGGCTAGAAAGAGACCTACAACTGCCGCATGACCTAAATACGTACCAGATGGAACAAATCCAGAGGGCCTTGTCTGCCCTCCTAGGATTAGCCATAAGTCTGTGGTTTTTAGTCTTATATCCTGCCCTGCAGCCGACTTCTCTGTTTTGCAGAAAAGTGCCAGCAGAATGTTGCTGGCTACCTGGGCCTCGTTACACTGGAGGTTTCTCTTGCACGCATGCCATCCTCAGCACTCCTGTTGTCTGAAGCATCTGGTATCAGCCACTTTGAGAGGGGCTACTGGGTTAACTAAGCCACTGGCGTGGCGAGCATTCCTGTGTTTCTCTGCAGCATAGTGTTGCTCAGCCTGTCTAGACACAGTGTCGTTAGATGGGTTTTCTTCTACATGCTAGTGCTCTGGCAATGCTATGAAGTTGTGACTGCCTGCAAGATCATCAGTACTTGCTGTGGAAAGAGAGCAGCACTGCGACCGAGGGGAGAATGAGATTCGCCCAGGCTAATTCATTATTTTCTTGCTGACTTTGTCAGTTTTTAAATAAGTGACTAAACCAGTCAAGAAGAGAGGCATCAGGTTTTGATAGCGGGCTTTGGAATCATTGAATCTTAGAATGGCAGGCGTTGGAAGGGACCTCTGGAGATGATCGAGTCCAATCCCCCTGCCAGTGCAGGAACACCCAGGGCAGGCCACACAGGAACAGATCCAGGTGGGTCTTGAAAGTCTCTAGAGAAGGAGACTCCACAACCTCTCTGGGCAGCCTGTTCCAGGGCTCTGTCACTCTCACAGCGAAGAAGTTTTTCCTCGTGTTGAGGTGGAACTTCCTGTGTTTCTGCTTGGAAGACATGGGAAAACTCAGTGTACTCAAGTCAGCAGTGAATTTAGCCAAACACTGATGGTGGTTCATTAACCTGCAAGTCCACTCGTGTGCTGTGGTGCTAGAAAATCTCACTGTAGTGGTATGGTTCTTCCTGCTGTTGTGGTCCTGTGTGCCTGATAAAAGGAATCAGTGTGAACCTGCCATGCTGCATTAAAGTAGGGGAGTCTGGTGCAGAAAGTGATTCATAGTTTTCTGTTCATTCTGTGACAGAGAACCCTTATCCTTCTGCTTTAAGTTTCCAGCAGACCCTGAAGTAGCCATGCAGACTTGGTTTTGGTTATTCTTGAGCAGTGGGGAAACCTGGATGCTCTGTGATAGCTCTCTGTGAGAAAGCTACTCTTATATAGAGCTTTTACTCTTTACAAGAGACAATGGGAATCAGGAATCAGAAATTATAGTGCTATTTTCTTGACTTTATATTCTTTTTGTGAAATAAAAATAATCAAATTAATGATACCAAAATGAATGATTTTACAACCTTTGGCCTTGATCTGATGTGTACCTGCATTTTTATACCATTTACAGTGAAAGAGTCATTAAAATGAACAGAGGTAGACTACCTCTAGGTTCTACACTGAGTTAGTGTCTTTTAAGGATGAGTGCTCAATGTTATCTCCCCACTGAAAGAGGGTAAACTACAAAATTGTTATGTGTAACAGCAGTCCTTGGCCAGTGAGCCAAGAAAATATCGGGGACATACTAGATGGAGACCATGTAAATGTTACTTGATTTTTGTTTTCTGGTTCAGTTTATGGGCTTTTTTCCTTCTTTTTTTGGCTTACAGTATGAAAGGCTATATATACATATTTTATATATATATATACACACACACTATGTGATAATGCAAGCCCACTTACCCTTGAGTGTTATGAGCAGTTATCTTTGCTACATTTGTTAATTATGATAGTCTTATTTCCTCCTGTAATGTTTGCTCTCTCGCAGTCACTTCTCCTTTATTTGATGCTGCAGGGGTATATTGCAGCATAATTATTTCCATGGTAACAGGCTGTAATTCCATAAACAGAAGATTGAGTTTGTTATATGATCAGGAAGCAGCTGAAGAGACATGAAGGCTGATTTTTTTGTTCAGCAACTGATATCCCACAATCCATATTGACATATTAATGGAAATCAGCTGAGTTTCTTTCTTCCTCTGTAAATCCCTCTTTAAATAGAAAGGCACACAAAACGAAGTTGAAATTGGAGGGTGCGTAAACTGAAATGTTGTGGAAAAATATCCTAACTTCTCAAGCAATAGTTGGAAAAATACATTCTGTCCTTTGAACAGTATCTTGGGAACGTATCCAGTCATTTCCTAGGTTTTCTCCTGAGAAAGAAGTGAAATTATCTGTGTATGTATGTGTTGGTATAAAAAAGAAATACAACTAAATACCCTACTTGTACTGGGCAGGCTCAAGAAACTGAGAACAGCCTGAAGCTCACATTCTCATTTTCATCCTAATCAATGTGCTTCTAATACATGTCTTGCAGCTAATGAAACTCTGAATGGCACCTCATCTACCCCGCAGACTATCAAAATTCAAACTTCTACTTCAAAGAAGCCATAAAAATCATTTGCTTGGAAAGCCAAGGGTAAAACCTCATGTAAAACACATTGTTCTTACACCAAAGTATACCAGCTATCTAAATGCCAAAAGATATGGAAAAAAAAAAATCCCAACCACACAAACACACCGAACGACACAAGCTAAAGTTTATCTCTGAATGACAAAAGTAGACCAGGCTGATCAGCTTGATGTCAGCAGTGAAAGCTCATGCAGCTTAAACGCAGAATAAATTTCAGGAGTCTTTTTCTAGTGCAGAGAGAGAAAATAAAAGACTATTTTCTAAAGAGAGAGTCGAAGGATATTTGTGTGACTAGAAAGCTTTCCAGCAAGTGAGGAAGGAGAGTCAATCGCTGCTGCAGAGATCTGTAGCTTCCAAGCAGGAAACTATGGTGGGAAGCTCAACCTCAGAGAAGCAAGGCTGTTCATGGAAATAGCAGACTCTTTGGAGAAAGTTTCAGGAGCTTTGAATGTCATTCCATGTTTCTGAGATTCTAACTCGGTGATCTTCTAATTTTCTGAATTTACACTTGATGCAGCCTGTAATATTCCCCATGATGGAAAGGCAGGCAGGGTTGCTCTGCAAGCTCTGTCATTTTGCTAGACAAAGCAGGCAGGCTGTGGCTAAGTGACAGCACAGCTGGGAGACTTGACACCAGATCAGGCCTCTAATGGTCCTTGGAGAAGTTCCCTTGTAAATTCTGACGCTGGATCACAAATGGGAATTGTCAGGGATGCTGTTAAATCAATGATGAACAGGCATGGAAGAAGGAAGCTGACTCCAGCAGTATTCCATTTGCTCTGATTGTTGTCATATTTAAAGCACTTTTAATTAGAGGCATGTGTGAAAATGAAGCTAGGTATAACCCAAAGCCACAAAACCACCAAAAAGCCAAAACCTATAAAACCCCCAAACCCAATCCATGGTTCTGGTCCTCTGTCCCAGTTAGCAGAGGCAGCGTAAGGCCCGGTTCTCTTTTGTGTAACTCGTTGTTATTGAAGCTTTAGTCACAATGTGCAAGTCTGAACTGATTGGAATTGCAGCTTGAATTAACCTGAGTATTGCATGTAGCCAGCATTTCCCCTTCCACATACTTTCCAGTTCTATTTTTCTCTCTCTCCCAAGGTGCTGGTAGTGTTCATATTTTCAGCCAGGACAGGAATGATACCCTGCTTTCACCAAGGACTTCTGAAAGGTATTACCAAGGTTGTGAGCAGCCTGTGGTACCATAGCACAACTCAGGGTTGCACTCCCACCCTGTGTGTGTGTATATGAGATTAGTAGTGCTGCTGGTAGAGACTAATAATTCTTCTAGGTGAGACCCTTGAGTTTACTGTTGCTCTCTAGGGCATTGTTTTATACTTTTGTTGTTGTTCTAGAACTGGCTGCTTAAACAAAAACAAATAGAAAGCCTGATTTGGCCTTACTGTTTATTGTGTGTTTATATCTGCAAATTTGTGTTGCTGTTTGTTCAGGCTGTAGGTTTTCCAAAATTTTTCTCTGTGATCCCTTTGTGTTGCAAATTTGAGATTTTTGCACTTGAGCAATACCCAGAAACCAATTTACTGGTCTCAGAGCAGTATAGATAAAGGTTTAGGGGAACTTCATGGGAGACGCTAATTCACGGAGGAGCTATGGGTGAAAAGATCTGCAAGAATTAATGTTGCCTTCTTGTGGTGTTGTGGAGTTGTTTTAGACAAAAAAAAAAAAAAAAAAAGAAAAACAAACAAGCCAAACAACCCCTGGTAGGATACTACAGCTGACAAATTGTTCATCTGAAGAGTAGAGATGGAGAAGACTTGGTAAATTATTCAGTACGTTTTCCTGGTAAAGCAGTGTTTGTTTCTAAAACATTTTCATTTCTGCTCTCCAATCCAGACTAATTTTGATGTCCACTGCTTCCTAGTGGTAATTATTTGCAGCCTGCCACAATCTCTTCAGGAAAAGAAAAATACAAGGCCAAGGCACAAGGCTGTGGCTCAAGAGATTTAATTTTTATTTCCTAATGCTGCATTAGGCTTTGACTGGGCTCAGAAACCTGCTTCTGAACAGGAAACATGAGGATCCCTTCTCTCACTTGGACTTCACATTTCTTTAGTCAGGACATCTCTCTTCCTTTTAGATGTAGTCGAATTTTTTTTCATTTGTGTGGTTTTTCTAGAATTTTTTTTTTATTATCCCCCCCCCCCCATTTGTTTCATTTGAAGATAGTGTGTTACAATACCTTATTTTGCAGAAAAATGTAATTCTTGAGACACATCTTACGGCAGAAATGATTTTATTATATTCAGCCATTAATGGCTGTAATTCTCTGCTTGCAAAGCAGGCAACACTCGTTTCCTAAAAATAATAAGGAAAATAATTTTCTGTACTTTCACCTCAGATCTTGCAACTGGTTCTACAGTTGTAAAGTGCAAGCCTGGTATTGTTAGCCTACAAGAGCTGACACTGACCACTGTGAACTCGATTCTGCAGGTTGCAAAGAACTGTTCTATGACAGGAATTCCATTTTCACAGTGCCAGATTTCCTCCCTGAGCTTCTTATTTCTTTCCCTGCACACTCATTTTTGAATTTTATTCTGTGCTAAGAAACTACCAAGTTTTATGATCAGATTTTACAGTAAAGCCCATGTTCAATTTTGTGGGAGCATAGAGAAATTTGCATGGGAGTCATTTCTTGAAGTAAAGCAGGAAGGGCAGTTAGATGTGAAAAAGACCATCTCCTCTTCTAGAGAAAAACTTATCTACACAAGTTGAATTGTTTCAAAATGGTACATGTGGAGGTCTGTCTGTTTAATGCTGAAGCTTAAAATTGCCAGATGGTTTGATACTGCTCTTATCTTTCAACTTGAGCTATGGATGCGTATACAGTAGTGTGCTGTAGTGTGGGACATCGTTGTTAGTGCTGAACCAACAATATGTTACACTGTTATTTTCAAAAGAGTTTATACATCTACTGTCTATAGCTTCAGAAGAGAGATACATTGTTTTAAAAGGAAGAAAGAGTGCAATTTCTCAAGACGTGTCTACAAATCAATTATTTGTTTTATGGAGCTGGTTGTAATGGGTAAGTTGTGCCTTTGAGAAACATATTACTAACTCTTTGACACAGAAAACCTGGAAAGAAGCAAAAATAAGAAGTTGTCTGCTTACCTGAAAAGTTGTTTGGTTTTTTTTTTATTCTCTTTTCTATCTGGTTAAGCTCATAAATGAGCAGTAGTAGTGAAGTTGTCTCAGAACAGTGTAAGTATTTGGTATCTACTTGTTATGATACAAATTAATTAACATGAGGCATGTAAAAACATGCAATGTTTAAAGTATTAAATAAAAGGGGACGATGAGGTTATCCAGATCCCTCCCAGGAAAGAAGGCATGGGTCACTCTGAAAACAAAAGCTGCCATTGGTTATGTGCGATCAGTATTCCTGGGAAATCACATCATACTTCTCATGCCACTTTCCCATGAAATGCAGTAGGTAAAAACCTTGCAGGCAAATACTAATATGGCCAGCCAGTTGTCAGCAGACGGTGTTCAAATGCTATATCGGAAAAAATCTGACATAAAGGTTGTACTGACAGGAATGCAGAAGGGTATGGAATAGGAACCACAAGAAAATACATTCACATTTATAACCTACGACATAATCTGATAGACTGTGAAAGAGCAAATGCTTTTGAAAGTTATTGAAGGAAAACATTATTAGCTTAAATTTCCACCCCCCTTGAAATCGGTACCATTAGGCCAACACTGGGAATTGGTATAAATCACACTTTCAAATTTGATCTAGAATATTAACTTTCATTGAGAGATCTGATACGTTTGTTGCCTTCAGTTCATATTGTCAACGCTTGGGAGCGTGGGCTGGCACTGGCACTGCCTGCTGTCAACAGCCTCGCTTCATTCCCTTCTTGCAGTTTTCTCTCTTCAGTGTGGGATGTCAAAAACATGTTATTGATTGTGCCTTGGGAAACTTAATCTGGTTAAACGGATACTGTCCTACCACACAACAACAGGTAGCTGAAGGTGAGAGTAGCTAAGTTGGTGCTAGTAGAAAGATGTAGAAAGATGGGAGCAAAGACAGACCATTCGAATAAGACCAGGTTTCTTTTAACTCTTATGAGAACATCAGAGGAAAAACTACCTAGAAAAATGGTAGACTGTCTATCCCTTCATGTTTTCAAAGGAGACAAGATGCCTTTTAGAAGCGATGTGGCAATGCACAATTTACTAACCTCAATATTTGGATAAGACAGTGAGATCTAATGGACTGTAATATACAGAAAGTGAGAGGAACTGCTGAGCCTTTATGGCCTTTTAGTCTGCATTCTTTAAAATAAAGCTACTGTCTGTCTTGGCAATAGTCTTTGTGGTGGAATCTCCTTTTGTGAAGAACAGTTGCAACAAACTTGCAAGAAATAAAACATCTAAATGGATGCGTAAGAGATGTTGCTATCAATTCCTTATTACAAACCTCTAAAATGCAGAAAATAGATGTTATACATATAAAAGCAGAAGGAAAAGACCAAATTGCACTAAGTTAGGTAGTGTATATCGCTATTAAAATGCATTCGGGTAGGATATAACCTAGTGCTCTCTGTAGTCAGCAGGAATCTTATAGTTGCTTCTTGGACTTGGAGGTTCACCAAATGTAGTCTATTTTGTAAAGAGCATGTAGGCATTTTTAGTGGTTTTAAAATCACTCTATCAACGCAGTAACTGTAGGGTTTTGCACAGTCTCTTTGATGAAAACTGAACCAGAAACTTGATCCCTTTCCATTGCCTACCTGAACAGAAAAACCTCTGCTGTGTTTGTTGAGTGGTGTGCTCTAAGTATTCAGGCTTTCTGAAACTCCTTCTTCTCACAGTGGGAGCAGGAAATTCCTGGATTTGTTGCAGGAGCCTCTACATTTGCAAGCCTCTATGTGCTAAACACTTGACATTCTCTTATGTACTGAAGCATTGCTAGTCATGTAATGTCACTGGTTGTTGTTGTCGCTCCATCTCTCAATGCATTCTCTTTATTCATCCCTTGCTGAGTGAATCAAGAAAATATACTTCAACAATTAAACAGGGATCATAATACCTAAATTCTGGGAAATACATGTCAAAATTAATAATTTCTTAGTTTTGTGGAACAGTGAGTCTTTTAAAGATTGTGTGATCTGGAGTGTACAAACCTTTTTCTTCTCCCCCCACCCTCCTACCAGCATGGTAGATCAATCAAACCTGAAGATTTCACCCACCCTCTTAGTAATGTTTTATTCCAAAATGTAAACGACAAGCTTAATGTTTCTAAAATGTGGATTTCTCATGGTTTCGTCTATATTTAGGTGAGAATTTGAGCCAGAGTTTATATATTTTGGTTTTGGTTTTGGTGGCTCTTGCAGGTAATGGCAAACATGTGCAGTGGCTACGCGGGAAGGATGGTGAGGTCTGGGTCTGGGTTATGGGAGAAGCCCCAGGCGACAAGCCATATGAGCAGATATCAGAAGAGCTAATAGCAGAGCGAGCCAGGCAACAAGCACAGAAGGAGGCAGAAGAACTATGGTGAGGATTTAAGAATGTGAATTCAGGGTCCACTTGACATAATGGGAGACCTGGCCTTGTAGAAAGGCGGCAGGTAATGGTGGGTAAAATTGGTAAGTATGTTTTCCGAACGTTTGCTTTCACTTGTTTTGGCAATTTTTATTGAGCACGTGAAAAATGTAATTATATTTTTATTGAATACTGAGAAACAAAAATCCTCTTTCACAAAAAATGTGAGGCGACCCTTTTTCTTTTGGGGAATTTTGCTAAACCATTGACCGGTTTGGAAATAAATAAAACAATCTGGTTTTGAGGCGATTAAATTAGAAATGTTTGTTGTATCACACATCTATGCCCACAGTGGGGATTTGGTAAATAAAATCCTTTTTGAAATTGGTTTTATTCGTATATTGCCTGTATTAATTCTCATCCCAGCAGTTCAGAAACTGATCATACAAAGTTGCTGGTGTTTCCAGTAGGGCCTCTTCCAGCTTTGGAAGAGACTGAAAAGTGTTTTGATGCTGGATTAGTTAGGAAGTAGGGCACCTTCGCTGCCTTTTGTAGTGCAGCACTGAAAAATGACAGTTTAAATATCAGATTGTTCTATATTATTCCTTTTCATAAAAAAAAAACCCCTTCAACCTGTGCTCTGAAGTCCTTTTACGTTGTCATTACTAACTAACAATCTATTGCAAGAAATTGGCAGACATTTGTATTGGTATTTGAGAGACAATAAATTCCCAATCATACATTGCTAGACTGGCAGAAAAAAAATTATTTTTTCAGCCAGGGGAAGGAAGAATATAGTGTATGACTCAGACATCCAAGAAGTCCTTCTCTAATTTAGAAGGTGCTATTTTAATTAGGCATTTATCAAAAATTTAAAATGTCTGCTTTCTGGATCGTTTCCTCCAATATGATTTGTGGTGGGTCTCTTGTTAAATACATTTTAATCCTTTCCTTGTATGTTTACATGAAGTCTTGTGCTAATTATTTATTGTAACCAGTGAGCATGTATTGATCCTCAATTTAAAAAAATAATTTATGTCTTAAAGTATTTTTATTTTCAAATTATTTTCTGAAGGAGGCAAAAGGAGGCTGAAATTACAAAGAAATTCCGGGATGCTATGGCTCAAGAAAAAGCCAGAATAGTGGCAGAAAAATGGAAAATAGAAATTGAAGATCGGAAAGCTGCCAAATTGGAGGAGGAGAAAATTCAGGAGGAACTGAAGGTTTGCATGGACTAATTAAGCTTATTAATAGTGGTTTTATATAGAATTGAAGTTCCTGTCTTAATCTTGTGTTAATAAGCTTTAAAACCCAGACTTGTAATTGTTTCATCCTGAAATGTACAAATAGCTACACGGTGTTCACCAGAACAGCTGGGTGAGTAATGCCAAAAATTACTTATCTCATTCAGAAGTGTCAGGACAATCAAATTGGTTATTCAGCTCACACATAAACAGAATTGTTCAATCAGCTGTGCTAAGTGAATCATACCGGGGGAAAAAAATGTACAATTGTGAAATGTCTCATTTTAATTTAGTTTACTTGAACATATTTTGTGTATTTTGGATGGGTTGTTCATAGATTTAACTTGAAAATTCTGTCAGTACTTTCTTTAAGATAATGAGAGGGGAGGAACTTTCTCCTACTCAACATACGGGGAAAAGTCCAGTTGGCTTTGCTGGGAGAAGTTAATTTGCCTGCTTTTGTTGACTTCATAGTGAGTTTTCTATGAGCTCAGTTATAATATTTTAATGCTTGTTTGAAATAATTTTTTTTTATTCTCTTGTTGAAGGTAAGAATTTGAAAACTAAACAGGAAAAGACTGCCTCTGTCTATCCTTTTCATATTGCTTCATAAAGATAAAACTTCTTTAAAAATGACAAAACAAAATAGAATTGGTTTAGTGTGCAGAGAAATTATCACAGTCTTATGAGTATGGGATGTGCACTCTGGGACTGCACAAGGTTGGTGAGGCTGGGTTTCCATAGAGAAAGCCTGTAGCAGAACGTGACTGGTAGGAGATCTGCATCCAGTAACTTCCTTCTGAGTATCTCTATGTCATTTTTCCCTTCCTGGGATGGTGATTAAGTGTGTGGAAAGTGTGGATGGAGTCCCCCTTTGTCCCAGTGTGATGGGAGGAATGCTGAAAAACTCAGACTTATGGTGTTTGATTACAAACAAGAGTCAGCAAGTTACTTATTCTCTGAACTGTGGGCCTGGGGTTTGAGAGTGGTTATGTAGCACAAAGCCAGGGCTCTTCCTGTAGCCTCCCCTGCACAAAGTTGCTGACTTACCTTTGCACAATTAATTTGAATTCATAGGAGACAACAGGGCCTTTGAAATTTGATGTCAATGAGTAATGAAACTATATCTTTCAAGTGCTTTATTAATGCATGAATAATGAGTAGAGCAACTAATTAAACACTCTTTCCTCTGCTTTCTGGAAAACAAAGCCCTCTTGAACAAAGAGTGATACACCATTTGTTCAGTTGTATCTCTGTGGTTGAGTTACAGTGCACTTGATGGGGTAAATGTCCACAAGCTCACTGTTTTTACTCTGTTTCAAAGAGACTCTTTCAAAAAGCAGAGTGATCAACTTTTGAGACTTTTAGTGGCCAGCTGTCATGATTTTCTATTAAGGAAAACTAGTCTTTCAGTTGTTGATACAATGTAAAAAGAATGGGGCCAAATTCTGCTCGTTTTCATATTGATGGAAAGGTAATGTGACAGTGATCTGTGTTCCCCCAGTTTCTCAGGAAGTGAGCAGGTATCCTCCATCCAGCTGCGTGCCTGATAGGAGCAACAATTGCACTGTTCTAAGTGGGGTGCAAATTTTGTTCAGTTTCTACTTGGAATTTAAAATACTAACCTTTGTCCAGGATTTCTTTAGCCATATTCATAAAGTTGCCAACATCTTTATTTATCAAAGAAACAGAAACTTTTTTTTTTTTGCCCTGTCAAGTATTTTCTTTAAATCTAGCATCTGAATAGAGTATCTGCAAAAATTTAGGTGGTTCAAAATGTTTAAGACAAGAGCCAGCAGAAATGCACTCTTTGGCTTCAAGACTGAGTTTGAAAACAAGATAATTATGCAGTGTTTATTTTTTAAATGCCCATTTATTGAGTGTGCTCCTGGCATTTGCTTTATTAATCCAACAGCGTAGTCTAATTACACTTCCAGCCCTGGGTCTTCAATTAGGTCTATAATTTGAGATCTGCTAGGAGGGACTTGGACTAACGTAGGGTTCTACCATCAGAGATCCAGATACAAGACTGATTCCCTGGTACTGTAAGACTACAACTTTGCTACTCGGAAAAGAAGCTCATCTGTTACTTGGTTTTGAAAGAGTACTTTCTTTCTACTTTCTACTCTACTTTCTACTACTACTATGTACTTCTTGTACATAGTGCTGTAGAACTACTTAAAAACAGTAAAGGTATTTCAAAGACAAGTGAATCTCACGGGCTATTATGGAGGAGTTAACTTCTCTGTCCCCTGTCTTATTTAAGCTCACTTGGCTTTCCTTTTTCAATCCCATTTAACTCTTTTTATAACTCCTCTTGTGCAGTGGAAGAAATATTTACAAGCTGAATAAGTGGAAAAGTACCTAGACAGAAAAATAGGAAAGCTATGTTTCTGGCATCTACCTCCACCTACAAAAAGTCAATAGAACTAAGGTATTGGGAAAAAAGATGAATTAATGAAATCTATTCATGTATGACTGCAATCATTGAAATCACAGAGAAATATACCTTTCATGAATGATTCAGGGTGTGGAATGAGATGCAGATCAGTTATCAAGCCCACTTTAACAGGCTTAAAATATTTAATGCATTGGTAATCTTTCGTCAGTGATAATGACCAGACTGTGTTTAAAGCAGTCTCCAAACTGGGGTATGAAAAGTTCAGTCTCTGCTAATGCTTCATCCTCTTAAAGCATTTTGAGTTGGGAGATTGAAACTCCTTTCTTTTTGCTGATGTGTTAAATTTCTGACCATATTGTATCACAAACACTCCCTTTTTAAAACGCTTTTATTCTTCTTGACCTATCATAGGACTATAGGGCTGTCTGCACTAGATAAATGATACCTCACATATCAAAGTGAATTATGATCCCTGTTTCCTTTTCCAGCACTATTAGAAAATTATTGCTTTCTTTGGTGTTTCTTAAGCAGAAATGCCTTTAATTTATGATGCTGGAATATAAATGTTGACTGTTCTATTTTTGCAGTTTAAGGACACCTATTCTTTTATGTACCTAGTGCAAAGGACAAATAAGAGAGCCAATTACTATCATTAATCTTTTTGCTAATTCACAAAAGCTGAGATCATAGGCATAATTTCCTACTGTTATCTGTTGCTGTCATTAAGTCTTGAACAATGTGGAGAGCTAGGGCAAATTAAAGCCAGCCAGCCAGGGGCGGGTGGTACCCTTCAGGTACATTTAGAAATAACAGAGAGGTACTCTCTCAGCTTGTTCTTCATATGGTCTACACAATACAAGATAATATTAGTAGTAGAGTGCTATCTGTATAACAATATCAGATACCCACCAAATGTAATAACATAAGCAGAGATAACAGTAAAGCTAGACTGGGTCTTAAAAATTCCTAAGGAGATGAAATGTGTGATAACCAAAAGCTGCATATATACTTTTAGGACATTGCTTTTCTTCATGTATTGCAAAATATTTAGTGGGAGTGTTTAATAAGTAGAAGCACTTAAGGAGAAATAATCCTTATTCTCTTGAAAGGCAACAAAAGAAAAACAGTGCACTATAATTTCCTTATGCAATTTTGGGGTTTTTTTGGAGGCATGTTCACGACTTTTAATTCCAGTTGGGATTGTGGTGAGCAAACTGAGCTTTATTTAAGGTGTAGATTCAAGAGTTTCTATGTCCTGGCTGTTTCCAGTTCTCCTCAAAGATGACAGGTTTAGAATCAGCCTTTAGAGAAGAACAGAGTAATTAGTGCTTCAGTTCAGGAAATCTCTAATGACGACAGCTTTTGCCTAACAGAAAGAACACACTTCAGTGCCGTTGACTTGGATGGGCTTTCAACACATGTCTGAGAGCTTTACTGTGCACCAAAGTGCTGTGGACATTATTCTTCACACAATTGCTGCCTGGTGTAGCATTTAGGAATACCATAAAATGTCACCATCATCACTTACAGTACTGTGGGCTTCTTAAGATGTAGCAGTGAGCATTCTGTCCTGATCTGAAAAAAACACTCTTGCCTCCAAGTAAACATCAAGCACTTGAGTAGGCATGTTATCTTTAAGTGCAAATAAGCTGTTCAGCTCTGTGCTTTGCTGTGCCAAGAAAACATTCAATTCTTTCCCAAGAACAGCATATTTAGTATCCAGGAATATGACAACAGCTTCTTGCTGGGATCTGGCACACAGTTCATTCTGAAAATGCCTCAGTTGGCTTCATTCAACTGAAATTACAATAACTCAGTAATACCTCATTTTGTTTTCTCCTCTGAGACCACAGTTCAGAGATTCTTTTTTTTTTTTTTCCTCTATGCAGTTGTTTTCTTGAATGAGGTTGGAAGTGAGGCAGCTGTTAACTTTTTGCTGGGAATCAGGTCTTCTGGTTTTTCTGTCTGTTTTGCCTAATGACATTGACTTCAGTGGCACAATCATTACCAATGTCCTTATTCTGGATCACTAGTAAAAACTAGAAAAGCTCAGATATTTTCCATGGGTAAATGGGAAAATCTGAGCCACCGATGAGGATAGTTTACGTATCAGGAATTCAAGCTGTGAAGAGTACCTAAGATCCAGAGAAAAACTTTTAGCAGATTGTCACTGGATCTATGGCAAATTACCCAAGCAGTCTGCTCCAGCACGTGCCATAAATCTCTGATCTCTCTCAGCCAGGAATAGTCCATAGCTTTATTTTCTTTCTCATATAAAAGAGGGTCTTTGTGAAGCAGAGTATGTTGTTACCTCCCTGTGTGAGCCACGTGTGAATGTGTGTCCTGGGGCATATCCATGACTGAAACATAACTTCTACATGAAGCATGACTGTATTTCATACATTTGTGTCTGTGCAAATACATGGACAGTGAAGTGATGCAAATCCTGTGTTAGTTTTGAGACACTGGTAGTGAAGAAGAAAATAATGGTTCTGCAACACTTTGTTTTCTGAGGCAAGTGAGGATTTTCTCAGAAAAAAGGTTGGGAAGGGGCTGGACATATTTCTGACAACACTGAATTCATCCTGCTGTGTCTGCTGAGCTGAGAGCAGGCTCTCCTGGAGCCAGGAACCCTGGGATTTCCAGATTCCCTTCTTCAGAGCAGGGAGTCCTAAGGGCTCAGATCTGAAGAAAAAGCTGTGCTCTCAGCTCTGTGTCAGGTAGCCAGAATGTCTGCCTTGGCTCAGGGGTGGTTGCTGAGGGGTCTCAGGAGATTCACAGCAGCTGACGAGTTGCAGCTCTGAGGCCTGCCAAAGACACTTCCTGCCAGCCTGAAGCACTGAGGGAATCCCAGGCATACATCCTTGGCTTTGGAAAGGACTATTGTCACAAATATGTCTTGTAGGTTTTGCCCTGAGCAGGGTGGCAGTCATTCAGCTGCCCTGCATATCCCATAAGGCTCCCCAGAGCCAAGGCAGCCAGAAGCTCAGTGTTCTATCATTAAAAAAAATCAACTGCTGTATTTTAGATTTTCCTCATTGTATTTTTTTTAATATTTCTGCAGCAAAATCTAAATGCTGACCTGATATCCTCTCATCTGCTTTGGACTGAAACATTAGAAGATAACCATGGCTAATATTAAATATTCTTTAGAGCTGACTGTAGTAAAGCTGTCAAATATTGTAAGGCATAAATTTACAGTAACAAATAACAAGTTTGTAGTAAATGCTCAGCTGCCAGAGGCTAGATGAGATCATTTAGCATGTTCAAATTCTCCAGTGGACTTACAGCTGGAGAGGATTCCTGCTGCCTATTGAATTGCCAGTGTGATTTGTTGCGGCAGATCGGTGTTTCCTGGCAATTTGCAATTGTGTACTGAATCATCACCTTCCTAATTAGTCTGGAAGAGCTGGAAGGGTCCCGACACACCACACAATCTCTCTCAAGTGTCAGGCAGAAAGTGTTATTTGTAGATTGTTATAGATATCACTCTCAGTTCTTATGCCCAGGATTGGGTTCACGGGGAGAAGCAGATTAATTGGTTCCTGTGTTCTTCCAGTGAGGTAAATTTGAAACACACATTTGTTGTTCATTTTAAATACAAACATACAGTTTTTACTCGTACTTGATAAGAGGATGGCTTTTCTTTCCTGTGTCATATTAGCAAGGGTTGTTTCTTCTCACACCTTTAAGGAGTTATACAATGTACTTGCACGTGCATCCATGTACTAATTTGAATAAATAGAATTTAATTTTTTCTTCCTTTAAAACGGAAAATTATGTGAAAAAGTTTTGTGAATACAGAATCAATTACCAATGTTAAGTTTGTTGTCTCTTCTTTGACTTAAATCTCCCTTCTCACTAAAGAAAAAAAAAAGGCTAGAATTTTCTTAGTAGGCATTACTGCTTTTCATTAAGAACTCAGACTCTGCCTGAGTTCCAGGGGTTTTTTGGTTTTGGTTTTTTTTTTAGACATTTTCTTCCTTTTTAGTACAAATACTTCAACAATAACTACATTTTAAAAAGCCCAAAACTTGTGATAAAATTTTGTGTAGGAAACAGCAGGGAAACTGCTGTGAGATTGATTCACCCCACCCCATATTAAGATATTAAGTTTACTTGGTGTTTTGAGATGTTGAATAGAAAACATTTTGATAACCCAGGATTTACCTCTATGTCTGTCCATCTTCCTGAAAAGATAGCCTAGACATATTGGATTATTTTAGGTAGTGAAGCTGAGTGAATAAATATTCTCCTCATAGGAATAAAGAATAGCTGATTGCATACTTTTTCCAGGAAGAGAGTAGTGCCATTTACTAGCAACTGAAATGTGGAATCCCTAATTCTATGGGGTATTAAAAAATATTATCTAATTTTTATTTATTTATTCTGAAGAAGCTGCTGGATTTTGAAATCAGTACTTGAGAAAAGCATTGACTTTTCGAAAGTAATGAAATGTCTACTCAACTAATCTTTTTAGGACTCAGGAGATAACAACGGGAGGATGATGTTAGAAATGACCAAAGATACCAGCATTAAAATTGACTGAAGAATAATACTAGGCTTTTCTTTTTCAGAAATAATAAAATCAGCCTAATGTATTGTTCATCATGGGTGTTATGGAACTATTATTCACTACACAGGTGGATCACTATTAACACCCAGTATTTCAGGTCTTATGGCTTGTTGTATTATCAAGAAGACAGATCCTCTGCTGCTCTAAGCTGCTGGAGCTCAGTTGTGCTAAATAGAGAAAAGTTGATTTATGTCACTTAGGGAAATGTAAAAGTGGTTGAATTCTTTCACTGAATTCTTTCAAAGGATGGAGATTTGTATTTGTTCCGTTTTCCCACTCTGAAGATGGTGTTGCTTGTCACTGCTAAATTGCTTACTTTTCAAATTTTTTGTCATTCTTCCTTAAATGTTCCATTGTATGATACATGACCAGAACGACCAAACAGTCCTGATTCCTTCTGCTGCTTCTGGCCCTTACTGAGCTTCTAGAGGTTGCAAATAGCAATATTGTTTGCTTTGGAAATCTGCCTTCTGAAAAGGATTGGAGTCGTTTTCTTGTAATTCCAGATGTCTGGTTAACAACAGATAATTCCTGTGGAGCTAGAGAGAACTGGGGCTGGGAGAGGAGAAAAAACCCTCCTTTTTCTTCCTCGTGGTGGACAAAAGGGTGTTTTTGTATTTCTCAAACAGACATTTCAGATGCCTGTTTCACCATTGGGAAGATGTATGAGAGACCCGCTTAGGGATATTAAACAGCAATATTGTTTGGACATTACTGTTGCTATATTTGGGTTGCCTTTGGTATTTGTGCCTTGGCAGGTGTTAAGATAGGACAGATAACCTTCAAATGAGTACTTTTCCAATATTTTATAAAATACAAACTATTTACTGTAGGGAAGTGTTAATACCAATAAAAAGTAACAAATCTAATAAAAAGGAAGGTAAATATGTCTGATTTCCCTCTGAGAGCAGTAGCAATACCATCTGAACATAACTTTCAGACTTTACGTCATACTATGCCTTAAGAAAAAAGAAAATACCAAGGCAAAGTCTATAGCTAAGAAACATTTGCTTCAATATGTCAGCTCAGCTGATTGATAGAACGTGTTGGTGCATTTGAGTAAATTGTTTTCCAATTTAAAGTAATCATGGGTTTCTGTCTGGGTTTTTTTTTTCCTGTGCTCAACTATTGCTGGTCCCATTGCAATGAAACATTAAAATCCCACTGAAAGGGAGCAAAGTTAGAGAAATGTAAAGATCTTATGAAATCCTGTATCTGACCTGTAATAAACAAAAGCTGTTTAGGGAAGACAGAAAGATCTTTCCCAAAACTCCTAATATAAAGAACAGAGTTTCATCAGAAAGGGGGTTGGAACTAGATGATCTGTAAGGTCCCTTCCAACCCAAACCATTTTATCATTTATAACAAAATTCTTGTCCATAACTTTATTACCCAAAAGGGTACAGTGTTCCACTATAAAATCAAATAAAAACCTGTTCTTAGTCATAATTAAAGTTATTTCAGTAATATGAATAATGCTTCGTGAAGTTCAGGTTTGGGTCTTTCGGGTGGTTCAGTTGAACAAAGAATTAAATCTGCTTCTTTGCTAACTAAGGAAATTGGGAGAATTTATTAGAAAACAGATGTTTTCCTATTTCTACACTAACCAAGCTCCTGTGCTGTTGATAGTATGTGGAAGGCCAGATGTAGAGGCAATCTTTGTCACATTTCCACCTCTTTTAAGGTGTTCTTAGAAAGAAACTTTTTTGTATGTTACTTTTAGCCACATTTTGCAAAGTGGCTGGTATGTGCTGAAGGATCTGGCTTTTCTTCCAGAACATAATGATCTTGATATTTGGAAAACATTATTCTCTGTGTTGGTTATGATGACACATGGTGATGGCTGCTAAACTAAGAACACCAGTAAATCAGTTACTGAATTCTACAGATTCCGTAGATGATGCGTACGCTGCTTGACTGACAGTGATATCTCCAATAGGAGTACACATGGACTTAAAATAAGCATTGCTTATGGATTATAAGACAGCACAGACTCTGGTGCCACATGATAAAACATGTTTTCCATATGGATTTCAGATACTTACATGTTCCTTATTCCTCTGATGATTGTGCGTCTCAAAATATACCTTCCTCAGAAATTCCTAAGGGGTCAGAAACTTCTGGTATGCCTGTCGTGATAGGTGAGAAACCTGAAGTTAGAATTCTGAGACCGTGATTTGTCCGAGGTAATGTAGCTACCCTGTGGGAGGAAGCAACCGAAGCGGTATCTTAACTTTTGGCACATTCTCTCTCTTTAGTCATCTCTGGTTTACTTCATTTTGCCTAGAAAAGAGAAGAGGAGGAAAGACAAAAGGGTGAAGAACAAATAAGACTGCAGGAAGAAATACGAGCAAAGGAGTTGTATCTGAGCCTCAAGCAAGCTCAGCAGCATAGTCAACACAGCGACGATGACCAGGAGTGGGAAGAACAGTGTGAGTAAAATTACCTTCACAGGATTAATCTGTTTCTAAGAGTAAATAACATGAGACTTGTATAATGGAAAAAGGTGTTGCTGAAAACCTCTTCTGCCTAAAGCAATGTAAAATGCAGTATTATTTTGCAGGAAATTAGCAGCTTGACCTTACAAACAGAAGTTACCGTGAGTTTACCAATTTCACATTTCTCTCTGAATAAGAATTCATGTCAGTGCCTTATAGAAAATTTTTCATGTACAGTGACTGAAATGATTAATTTTTGCCTAATGTAATTAATCAACAGTTTTGGCTTAGTAATATTCTGGACACCATTACTTCAACAGCTTGTCCTCAGCTATCTCTGAAGAAGTAAAATCTGTCTTCATCTGTATTTTAATTAATTCCATATGGTGATGGGGTCAAGCTGTGATAGCAGCACTGAAACTCACTTCATTTCAAAAGATGACAGTAAATAATACTTAGATTGTCCCCCAAAAAATCCTTTTGATGATGATCTCACTCTATGAAGGTGCTCTTCCTTTTTAGCCACCCTGAAATTCATGACTAATATAATCATTGTCATTAATTTAAAGATACATTAGTGATTTCTGAAAGCCTATAAGGAACAAAACAAATATATTTCTATATATATGTATACATACTGTGGGTTGCAAAGGTCTGTATTATGAGTAAATAAGACTTAATAGGTTATTGCAAATAAAATGTATTTCTATTCTATCTGGAGTCTATTGTATAGCTGATTTTAGAAGTAGGAAATCTGCAGTAAGAACTATGAATTTTTGTTAGGGGAAGAATGTTATTTCCTACCTCTATACTGATTTGATTACTCTGCAGTAAAAGTAAATGTAGTGACTGGAAATTTTTGGTCATGTGGGGCTGTTGTATTATTTATATATAACACAAAGGTTAATCAACTAATACCAAAAATGGAGTTCTAGGGAGCTGATAGTACGTGTTGCATGAAAATACCTCGTGACATAGGAAAAAATACTGCTGTAGTGTTACTTATTTCACAGAATGTTAGGGGTTGGAAGGGACCTTGAATGGGACCAGGTTTGCCCTCTCCCAGAGCAGGATCACTTAGATTAGGTCACCCAGGAACGCGTCCAGGTGGTTTTTTTTCTGACAGAGGCAAAAGAAATGTTGCAAAATATGCAATGAGTTTATTTTATGGATTTAGTAATCACTTCAGGAGTTTTGGAAGAATAATTACTGAAATCCTATTACCTGCAACCAATATGATAGTGAATCATTCTGTACAACATGATTTAAATCTATATATGATACACTCGTGCAATTTTCCAAGCTCATAGTAGACTATGCTCATTTTTGATCAATAAAATCTCTGTATATCATCTTGTCAATAAAAAGAAGGTAATTATTTCCTGCGGAATTACATAAATCCAGGTGTACATGTTTATTTGGAGAGGAAAACTATAGCTTTCTATATATTGGGTGTTTAAGAGCAGAATGACTTAAGGGAAAAAAAATATCCCTTTAGTTTTGTAGAAAATGAGGCATTGTCAATTATCATCAGCTGGCAACCTAGGGGTAGAGGATGGTATTATGTACTTTAGCATTTCTTTAATGGTAGATAAAGAAATTACATTTGCAACCATGTTACGGGAGCAGGGCGGAGAGGAGTAAAAAAGAATCCATCCTATCTTTACACTGAAATTGGCAATAAACCAAAATACTGTAAACATTACTAAAATCAGATATAATTTCCTTACTATTATAGTAAAGAGGTAACTGAGGTTTTCAATTATTGTTTCAGTTTTCTCAAGGAATGCTGTCGTATAGGGACAGATACCAGAAATGCAATAGAGGAATTACAGAAGGAAGAGGGGAAAGGAATAAGCTATGAAAGATTTTGACCATGATTTCTGTACTTCTTGTTCTATTACACCACTTCTGACTGTATCGTGCGCTGGTGGATATGATCTACCACAAATATATTTTTTTTCTTGTGTAACTTTGGGACTATCCTGTATGCTCTGAAGGCATTCTGTCACCTTCCATCTGTGTGCCTCAATATCTGCAGACCTTGTGCTCAAAAGGGTGACCAACAGCAGCTGGCTAAATTTCAAGCTATCCAGCCTGGTGACCTATAATAGTGATGCTGTGGCAAAACAAAAGCTCAGCCCCTTCTAGCTGGTGGCACCACAGCAGGGTTTTGTAGCCTGTTATAAATTTTGTGCTGCCAGAGTTTAAACTGTTATCAGTAATTGATTTAGCATTAAACTAACTGCAGACTAATGACTAGAGTGTATCACATCCTTGTTTATCCTCTTATGCTTATCTCAATGTCTCAATTTATCCCAGTTGGTTTGAGGTCTTAGAACTGCATTCCATTAGCAAATGGGTGTGACAACTTAAAAAGATGTTTAGTGCCTTATCTGAAACCAGCTCCTGGCGGGTTTAGACTACTCCATCAGACTTTGTATTGAGCTTCCTGAGGCATGTTAACATCTTCCATTTCCTTAACTGTGCTGCAGAAGCCAGAACCTCCAGCAGACAGGCAGCAACAAATAATTGGAAGTGGGAACATCTGTAATTGCTATGGAATGAACTAGTACTTCAGGTTCACCAGATTTTTCACTTTTGATTTCTGTTCCAGATTAATTTTTTTCCCCTCTCTTTATGGTAATCCTTTCATTTTGCCTTCAAACATTCCTTTGGGACATGGAGAGGAAGTTCAGTCAAGTTAGGCAAAGCTATCTACTTGTCATCTTTCCTAAGCAATAAATAAATGCATGAATGCATAAGAGAATTACAAGCAGATTTAATATTAACACCTTCTGTCTCTACACACCTGCAATAAAAACCATATTGCCCATTAGGAACAAGGCCAGGCTCCTTTGTGTCTTGCTTCCTTGAAGTCAGCCCTTCTTACTCTTCTTACAGTGCTGGGGGCTCAGTACTGAAGAGAAACAGCAGTGCTACAGCAGCTATTGTGGAGAGCAAATGTAGCAATGATATTGATGACACTACTAATTTATTTAGTAGATTGAATTTAGGTCGTGGTGAGGATTTATCTCTTCTCATCACATTATCCCTCAGCTGTTTATTGCCAAGGCAATAAGCAAAGTGTTGCTAATGTTAGTTTCTGTTGTTTGGTTCAGTTTGCTTCTACTGTTTGCCTGATTGTGCCAAATAGCAAAAGAATCCCATAGAAATGCAGTGCTAATTGCAATATATAATTTTAATGCTTTTTGATATACTAAATTACAAAGGTAGAATAATGTGTGGAAAAAAATAGATGTAAGAGCAATTATACTTTTTTCATTTCATATAATGGACATATGTTGGGTTATTTTAGAGGGCATTTGTGAGATAATATGTGGAGCAAGTATATTGGTTGGCAGATGAGAAGATGAATAGTGGAAAAAGCTGATTCAAAGAGTCCACTGTTCAAAGCTTTTTGAAACTGAGAAGTGAGAACTAAGGCTAAGATTAGGTAGAGGAGTGTATAAATCCTGATTTAGTTTTGTTCCTTTCTATGGGATGTTCCATTTTTAGGTTTCTAGAGTATTCAATAAGCAATACCCTGTATCACAGTCTCTAAATGTAACCTCTCTCCATGAGAGCAGAAAAGAAACCTGCAAAACATAATAGGAAAACATGTAGCATAAGTATTCATTTGGTTGAATATTGCAAAAGGCATTCTGTTAGTACACTTAGAAACCCCTGGAAACTGCATCAAACAATGAAGTGCTCAGATACCATCTGACCAGCTGTACTTACCTCCAGACAAAATTTATTCCAGTAAAAATGTAAACAGAGTTCAGTGACTTAATCTATTCTTATGCCTTTCCATAGTGCCCGTTTGGTCTCTGTTGGAAGCAGGATACCAGACGGACTCATAGTTTTTTATATTGTTATATTTTTATGATGTTCTACAAACTATGTCTATGAATTTATTTTTGTCTGAATTTTAAAGGTATTTGTGTTCATTTGGTACTTATCTTTCACAGAAATTCAAGTGAGTGCATTTACTGGCAGGAGCATTTGATAAAATGCTGAATTTTAAAGTGAGTAGTCCCCAGTTCAGCTATGTGTTAACTAAGTGCTCAACCTTAAGTATGTCCTCACTGAACATCAATGGATCTTGCAGTGCGTTGTTGAATAGGGATGAGATTATTCACATATTTTTAGGTAAGAAGATTGCTGAACTGGAGCCATATTAAAGAGTATCTGCGGGAAGCTATTTTCCAATTAGGAAAGGGAAAAACACCGTGTGATTTGTATGTGCACTCAGAAAATTTGAAGATTGAATTTTATCTATTAAGTAGTCATTTTGAATTGCTTATAAACAAGCTCCCAGGAATTATTAACAAGGGTAAAGCTGAAACAAAATCATTTAAAAATAAGGATGCATATTCATAGCACTTTTTTTTTTTCTGCTTTCACATGGCTCTGACTGTAACTCACAGTTTTTAAAAACCACAAAACAGATTACATAAAATGGAGAGTTCCTAGTCTTTCAGAAATCATGATCAAGTTCAGCTGCAGCACAGCATGAATTTATCCTCATGTCTATCAAAAGATTTGGTATTAGAACTTTGCCAGGACTGCTAATAGGGATTTCCTAACATGAAGTGAAAATACAAAAGTCAATCTTGTATTTTCACTGAAAAGAAAACTGTCAGGGAGGTGGACTTAAGGGACTTGACTGAACTGTAGATTTCCTGTGAGCTTGATAAATCAATCAAAACTCTCTTTTCCTAGTCTTGTTAGTCCTGACATTCCATAATATAGAAGGAAGGTGAAGAAAAAGTAAATTATTATTATTTATAGTAATTCTTGATGCTAGTTATATGCACCTATGGTGATGATTCAGAGATTTTTAAGTACTGAAGGCATCGTTCAAATATCTAATTTTGCTACTGAAAATATTGACTGTTGAATTTAATACAGTATTTGTGCATTCTTTGATCTTAGAATATTTGTGCTAGACTTGATCCAGACATGGTTCTAGTGACATGGTTCAAAGAGAGAAATATGCATATTCACTAAATTCTATTGTAAGAAAAACCTGCTACAGAAATATGTCCAGATTTACCTACAGTCTTTGAGTGGCTTTCTGAAGATGGATAGATTTGTGGGAGATGTCAGTATGGGAAGGCAGTTCGTGTGGCACACATCATCTCATTTGGAGTGTAGTGAAAAACCTTTTTTGTAGATTCCTGACTGCAATGGCTGGATGAATATCTACAATGCTAGTTCCAGCCACCAAAACCAGTAATTGATGCCAGTAACTTTATTTACCCAACACAAAGTCTGTTGACCAGTCAGAGAGTTTTAAAAGAAACTTGGGATAACACAGCAACACAGATCCACAATAGCAGCTGTATTAGACAACCTCTAAAGGTAGAGGGAAGAAAGATTTCTGGGAATAGCTACAAAGAATGGCATAGGGAGAAAATCAGGACCCCAGTAATGAGAAAAAAATGGATTAAGAGACCCACACACACATCCTTATGGACAATGATACAATTTTTTCAAATATCTCTGTTGGGAAATTTCAATTAAAATTCTTAATAATGTGAAAGAGATGCCTATGTGTGTGTGTGTGTATATATATATATATATAAATAAAAAAACCCTGTATGCATGCATTTAGTTACCTATGGCATGCAGCCTTCCCTGTTCCGACATTATATATAGAGACACACATACACATGTGTGGGTATATACATATATGTAAACACACATATATGTATGGATATGGAAGGCTGCATGTATACATACTTTCAAAGAGTTTTCTGAATGTTGATATTTAACAGTTGCAAACTGTAATGCCTCTGCTCATTGTTTTGTGATAAGAAATATTAAAATTTGTTAGCTTGGAAAAAGGTAGTCAGGTCACTAGCTTCTGATGGTGTGGATTTATTAGCTAGCAAAAATACAGTAGGAAAGTCTGTTGAAAAGAACATACCTTGCCTTTTTCATTATCAGGCAGCCTGTACATCAGTAGAAAAGGATCCCAGAAAGCTCCAGGCAGTCTGCCCTCGATCTGTATGCTGTGATTGTGACAAAAAATGACTGGTATCTAAATGTCTCACCAGGCTGTATTGAACTCGTCTTCTTTTGTCTCTCTTGTTTTTTGCAAACACAAAGTCCACATTTAAAACAGCCAATACTGAGTGGCTTTATAAAGGATAAATCACAGAAATTTTTAAACTAATATACTTGAGCCATTGAAGGTAGCATATCTAGATGACATTATCTACCCTTAAAAATAATGACCTGTAAGATCAACAGTGAAACCTGTTACTCGTGTTTTCTGTGTGGTACAGTTGCTTATTACTATGTTTATTTAAAGTGACAGAGTACGTAGTTAAGTGAAACTGAAATTGTGCCAGTTGTATACATATGAAGCAGCTATGACTCGTTTATTATGCTGCCTTGATGAGCTTTAGTCCTGTCCATCTTTCTACCTATGATAGTATTTTATAACTCTGAGCTGAAAGGTCTTTTCTCCTTCCCTCATGTTCCCAGAGGGTTTTGTTGCATTTCATTTGGCTTGTAGCACTTTTCTTTCTCGATTCTGTTAAACCTTTTCATAATTTGGACAAATCCATTTATACTTCTGCTTGCTTTAAGTCGGGAATGTAAACCAGAGGCATGCAAAGAGCCTAACGAAATGCAGCTCTCTGGTGTTGTAGCGTGCGTTCTTAGTCACAGGTACAATCATAGTAGGCTAAGAAATTGTGTGTGCACTTTATGAATTGGGTATGATCTAAGTCAGGATAGCCATGACAGGATTGATAATTGCTACTGGAGGCAATAGCTTGCTGCTTTATTATTTGCTTCAGTGGATGTTAAAGGTTTGTTTTGCACTGGAATAATTTGCCTGCCTGAAGTTATTTGGGTCTCAAAAAAAAATCATCAAGATGGGGCTTGAGGCACGAGCAAAGAGCTGATAGATGACGAATATTTGCAGTACACTGCTTGGTCCATTTAAGATATAACCTTTTGAAGACAGGATTGTTAGTACATTAGTTTTAAAATGAAGAAGTATCAGTGAAAGATGCCTGACCTGCACGAGGCAGAGCAGCAGTCGCATTTCAGCTTATGGAAGTCTGCAAGTCCCTGGTCAGTGCCAGCGGTAGGTGTGTATTACATCTTCCAGTACAGATTCTGGTTCTTTATATGCAATTTCAGAGACTCAAGTGTGAGAGAGCCCCATCCATGGCACCAGCATGCCCTTTCCAATGGCTATTAATTTCTCTGTTGTTACTGAAACCATTTTTAGAGGGCTGTTTTCTAGCTGGAGACTTCTGTGACTTTACCGTAACAAAGATAGCATGTGCCTTTCAGAAAGAAAGCAAAATCAACCACAAAATGTGCAACCTGCATGTTAGTTTTCACAATTGTAAATTCTGGGAGTTGGTCTTGCAATTCTAGTTATGTGCATAGTTGCAAAGAATTTTTTTAATCACAGATTTAGTTTTAAGCAGTAGTTAATATTCTTTCATGAAACATAAAACTTGGTGCATTGCCAGTGGAAGAGATGTCCCAGAGAGGAATTTCTCTTACTGCAGCCAAAGAAAGTGTCAGATGTAACTGCAGTAGGTAGAGGCTCAGTTATTGCCAGCAGTGATCAGATCACTCAAGTTTGGCAAGATTCTTCTAGTGGTGGCCCTGCGTTTGAAGCATCAGGGAAGTCATCCAGTTAGCCATCTTTTTGATAGCGCGTTGTTATTTGAATGCTCTTAAAATCGGGTCATAAAAGGAATGAAGGAAGTAAGTGGTTCTGTCAGGAAAGGGGTAAATGGCTGTTTGTATTTCTAAAGTCTCTCCTCCCCACCCTTCCCATTCGTTCCACTCAGTGCGCCGATCCAAAGCTGCAGATGAGGAAAGGAGACACAAAGCACGCAGGGCCCGCGATGAATACAGACGGCAATCCTTGCGTGCCATCCAGAAGGGAAGAGTGGCTGGCCTGAGCAGTTTGTTCCAGGGGACAAGCCTGAATAACGAGCAGGAGATAAAACTGGACAATAATGGAGCCAGTCCTTTGTCGTCTCTCTCTGCAGCATCCAGGTTGGTTTGTACAGGACTGACTTTGAAATAGTTTTCTGTTGAAACGCTCCTTCTCCAATACCTCACCACTTCAACAAACTTGCCTTTTGTTGCTGGAAAGTCTCAGTCTTGCTCTTTAGCTATGACCAGAAAAAGAATGTTTATAGGCAAATGAAAAGCGATTGAGTACTTAATGTAAGCTAAACTCTCCATCTTTTTCACACAGAAAGAGATGGGTCCTTCAAAAGTCAGTATTAGATTAGTATGCAAGGCTGCGCTATGGAGGAGTCAAAGGGACAAATTCTTAGGCACATCTTAAACCTCGAGCCTAAAACTGCCTGCTGCTTAACAGGTCTCTTTTTACAGAGAGCTGTCATACTCCTAAGTTTGAGCAGTTTGAAGGGGTTTTTTCATTTGAAGTCAAGTGCCCTTTGGTGTTTATTAATCTTTCATCTGACTAGGGAGCACCATGTATTGAAGAAGAGGACAAGAATCCTGGGTGCTAGAAAGTTGACTAGTTGCTCTACTGTTTTCCTGGTAATCTCTTATGCCATTAATTCTGCTTCATGTGGTGATAAAGGCACCATAAGCCCTCGCAAGATGATAGCATTAAATGCAAATAAATGAATAAATAAATCCCAACAACCATTATCAAGGCTCAGAAATGAAAGTGTCCCATTACATTATTTTTTTTATTAGTCAGTGTAGCACCAGAGAGAATCAGTCCCTCACTGTTTGGAAATGTCTTCTGCTCTAACAAGTTCTTTGCTTTACTCCATTAATAGCAGCTACAGTTCCCAGTTTGAGGAAGAATCAGAATTTCAGTCTCATAGAGAGCAAGATCTTTAAAGTTACCATCAAATCAACTTGTCAATGGAATTCTCTCATTTTTCCAAACTACATAGTCTTCAAATTGAAGTAGTAAAAACACTAGTAAAAGTAGCAGATTTTGAAAAAGATAGTCCATAACTTTGACATGGAGTTATAAGTTCTGACCTTCTGAGATGAGGTTATTTACTATAGAATTTTGTGGTGCTAGATGTGATCCTTTTTTAAAAGTGACTGAAAAAAATATGAAAAATACTCTTATCAATATCTAGCTCATGTTCAATACTATTTATCTATTTCTAAGCTATGTCTATACTACAAAAAAAATAAAAGGAAGTATCTTTATTATCTCTTAAGGCTTTTCTTTGTCTCTCCATTACTTGGTTGGGAAGGTATCAAGAAAAATAAAAGTTGCTGTAAACATGTGCTTTAATAGTGAATATACATTAATGTATGTAATTCAACTGGTAGAGTAAAGCAGGAGCAGATGTGTATCTAAAATTTAGTTTACCAGTGACCTGTTAGGTCAAGGAGCAGACACACAGTATATTATTCACCACTAGTGTGAGACAGATTTTATTTTTTTAAAAAATTTTTTTTTCACCCTCAGGGGAATGTGGGTGCAGTGTTATATCTCTAAGTTTTTCAGCATGAAGCATAGCTCCTGTAGTTTTTGTCCTGCCTTGCCTAATAAGTCATAAGAAAATAGAATTCTTCTATTTTTATTTCAGATCTCTGTTTATTGTAACTTCTATTGGATTTATTTTTTTTTTTCTTCCTACTGTCTTTCATATTTTGCTGAGTTTTCTCTTCCCAATGCAACTCTTTGGCCTGCTTATTGACTTTTATCCTTTCGCCTACAGTGTTGTTTTTGTTGTGCTTTTAAATTTACTTCTGTAGTTGTGTTTCTTCCTTCCTGCCCCTACTGGGCAAACTCAACCATAATAGCTGTATAGAAAGTAACACAGTAATTTTCAGATTTGGCCCAGTGCAGAAAAAATTATCGATTTGACAAGTTTTTCAAATCTAAACTGAATTAGGAGTGAGTTAAGAAATGAGAATGAATTGTAGGGCCCTGAAATTTAAAGGGTTTCTTGTTTCTTTCTAGAAAATACTAAACCCCAGAAATATTAAAAAACAGAAGTAAGAAACACGTGTAGTTTAGATTTTTTTAAAAATTATTATTATTTTAATGTGTCTATAACTGAAGTCTCACTTTCTCCCCTCACTCATGGCTGTATCTTCAAATTTTGTGATGAATATTGGTCCAATCTACTCACATGTGTTTGGATAATGTAGCAATAACTATTAAACTCACTGCAGGCTTTATCACTTTGATATTAACAGAATCAATCACTAATTTTAGTCTCAGTAAGACAAGCTGAAAGGAGGGACTCAGATGCATATCATCAAGCAGACAGCATCTATTTTTTTGGTTTTATTCCTTTCTCAAGAGCACCTTGCTGTCATGAAGTGCAGAACCTTGATTGGTTTTGAGGGTTCTTGATTACCTCACAAATTAGTTTAATGCTGTTTGGTGACTTCTGAGCTTACCTTCTATTTTCAGTAATAAATCTCCATTACATTGTCTCGAAATGTGGAACATTAACTGGCAGCTCCATGGCAGGTGGAGTAGGAAAGCTAGAAGTATGTAGCCAGCTTGACTGGTCACTGTGAAGCGTATGTCTCACCAAACAGAAGTTATAGTACAAGTAGACATAACTACACTAGTCTTCATCCAATTTATCTGAAGAAGAAGAGTGATGAAGATTCAGTAATTTATGTTAACAGTTTGAGCACCCAGAATCCCATGGGATTTCAAACTATACAAAAAAACATTGTAAAACCTCCCTTTTACTACTCTTATCAGGGTAAATGAGATTTTATGCTTAATTGGAATGCAGACATACTTTCATTTGATATAATCCACCTTAGTCCTTACTTGGGGTAGCTGGGTGGATTTTCCAAATACTTTACCTGATTTGCGTCCTACTAGCTAAAATAATTTAAATGTGTAGAAAGTAGTAGAAACAGTATGGGAGGCTGGCAGGTAGAGAATGAAAATGGAACAGAAGGGTTTAAACAAAACATTCCCTCTGTTGAGCTCAAAACACAGGCTATTATAGCTGATTTTGATTTAGGATTTCTTGCCAGTGAAAAGGAGCAAAAAAACCCTAAACAACTTTGCTTGTCAATATTTACATTGGAACAAAAATGGGGTGGAAAAGGAAAGCTGACTGAAATGTCCACTGCATCTTTTGTGGTAAATAGTTTTTCAGTTTAAGTTCTGTGCTTAAGAAAATGTTTAATATACCATTGCAAATGTAAAAGCAAAATACTCTGTTTTCCATTAAAAAATTCAAAATATTTTTAACAAGTTTAAAAAAGGTTTAAATTCTTCTGGGAGCTCTTTCATACACTTCTAATTCTCTGTATGACTCTTTTCTGTTGCATCTTTCGATGCAGTAACATCTGGGAGCGTCCTTCTAGACCTTTTTCCCGAGAAGTCATCATTCGTTGGTTCAAAGAAGAGCAGATCCCTCGACGTGCTGGATTTGAGAGGAACACCAACAGAATTGCTCAATGGTTTCATGGTAATACATTGATTTTTTCATTGCTTATATAAAAGAGCTGTAAGCGTACACTAAGGAAGTAAATCTTGCCAGCTTTCCTCACAAAAAGGAACATCTACTTACACTGAGAAACTTGGTGCCTGTAAACATGATTTTTGCATCATTCCTATTATTAGCATATGATTTATGGGTTTTTTTTCCCCTTTTTTTTTCTGATTTAAGTAGACTAATTTATGACTCATATCACCAAAGTTTCTTTTTCGGGAAAAAAATGATTTTTTTGTTGCCAATAACACTTGCTCTAAAATAGTAAGCCAGCAGGAGAAATGAGAACAAGATAGGGTGAGGATGACTCCAAAATAAACTGGCAAATACCATAGTGATGTGATATGATAGCTGGTTGGCTGACATTCAAGTTTCTGCTTTACCTGATTTGCGAGAAGGGCTTGAATTCATGTCTGTTTAATCCCTGTTGTACTTCTCAAAAGAGGGTAGCATTTTTTTTCTTGCTTGCTTGCTTTTGCAAACAAAAATTATTGAAAGATCTTGACTTCTCTCAGAAAGATCTGGAAGTGTATGATTTTTAGGCAGTTGTCATGAAAAGGGAAAAAGCAATTCCTGTTCATGTCCATAATTTGCTGTCATATCTTCTGGAGTTCATAGCATCCATAAGGCTTTTGCTTTGTATAGCACTTACTATGCAGCTGAAACTTTGATATCAAATTCACAGGTAAGACATCTTACTTTCATAGGTATTAGCAATTATATTTTTATTTATTACATTTAAACATAAAAAAATTAAATAAATTCCAACTTAATTGCTGACATAATTGAGGGACTGGAAAGATTTTAAAGTTAAATCTCTATTTTTATATTGCTGCTTTTTTGTGAGTCTGCTATTTCTTTGTTCAAAGCACTAAGCTGACCCTGATCCTATTTTCATTATTTTCTAAGCATAAGTTGATGATGTGTGAGCATTCTAAATTGAACCAGGCAAGGAAGAGTTCTGAATGAGTTTAATGCTTCATATATTTCAGCTTTCTTTTTATGATATACAAATCCTTATATCTATTAAAAGACATCAGCAAGCTGCAGTTTTCATTGGCTTAATTAGTCAAAGACATTGAAGTAAGTCATAAATAGCTGGTAAATGCTACATGCTTACTTTTCTTATGAACAATAATGTAGGCAGGGTTTTATATTTTCTTACAAATTACATTTGGTGCCGTTTTTTTCCCCGAGATACAAACTGATTAAAATTTCATTTGTGGGCATTTTTCGTAAGTATTTTCAACCATGATCTTTCTGTGTGGTTCAGTGGCAATTTTTTTCCCCAGGAAGGCAACCAAAAAACATTTTAATCTAGCCAAATGTTTTTTCTATTTTATATTTATTTGGTATTAAAATAAAGATTGTGAGTTGTATTGTATAGTGCTATTCAGGATATTTTGTGTTGTGTATCAACAAAAATACAGAAGGAGGTATCTGACTTGTATAAAAAATCAGCAATACAAAGGAAAGGTGTTCTGCAAAGCCCAGAATTGTGGCTAACCACTGGAGCCAACGGGGCAATAATATAACCCTGGATGTTTCTGTGGAAAGTACTGCTGCCTCTAGTATGTGATCTTGTCTAGTGTTATGATCACAGGCTCTTAAAACCTCAAGCATCTCTCAAAACAGGAATAATCAGGTCCTTCACATCTCTGAACCACTTCTGTATTTTCTTATATCCCAGTTTTGGACGATAAAATTGGAGGATAATATTCTGCCTCACGTTACAGAATTACAGTTGGAAAAGGCCTCTAAGATCGCCATATCCAACCATCAACAACAAAAAAACCCAACCAACCAAAACAAAACAAAAAATCACCTCACCATCCCACTAGAGGATGCCCTAAAGTGCCTCATCCACATGTTTTTTGAATACCTCCAGGTGATGGTGACTCCACCACCTCCCTGGGCAGCTCGTTCCAGTGCCTGACTACTCTTTCAGTAAAGAAATTCTTCCAGCTATCTAGTCTAAACCTCTCCTAGTGCAACTTCAAGCCATTTCCTCTAGTCCTGTCATTATTCACTTGAAAGAACAGTCCAGCACCCACCTCACTACAACCTCCTTTCAGGTAGCTGTAGAGAGTGATAAGGTCTCCCCTTAGCCATCTCTTCTCCAAACTAAACAACCAAATTCCTTCTGCCTTATTCTCTAGACCCTTCTCTGAACACACTCCAGCAAGTCAGTGTCTGTCTGGTGGTGAGGGGCTCAGAGCTGAACACAGTACTCGAGGTGTGGCCTCACCAGTGCCGAGTACAGGGGCACGATCACTTCCCTCCTTCTGCTGGCCATGCTGTTTCTGATACAGGCCAGGATGCCATTAGCTGCCTTGGCCACCTGGGCACAGCGATGGCTCATGTTCATCTGGGTGTCAACCAGCAGCCCCCAGTCCTTTTCGTCTGGGCAGCTTTCCAGCCACTCTTCCCCAAGCCTGTAGCATTGCCTGGGGCTGTTGTCACGGAACTCGCACTCAAAGCGGGAACAGCGAGGCAGCGCAGGGGGCGGCTCTGTGGCCGTGTGCCCGACTGAGGCGATCTGGAGGTTCCCGGAGTGAGAAAAGCCAGAGGCAAAGCAGAGAGACCCACCAGGAGCTGGCAGCTGACGTGACCAGGGAGTTGTGGGACAACCGTGGGAGATTGAAACGCGGCAAAACCGGACGTGACACTCAGAGTGCCAACAGGGAGGCGGTGGCTTCTATAAAGGAGAGCGTGCGGGGAAAAGAGCGGCTCTGCTGGCGTGACAGGGGAGTCCTCTTGGTGGTTGTCTCTGTCTGAGAAAGATCTCGGCCATGGTCTCCACCCAGCAGAAGGTCATGCACTCAGCACTTGCCAGGGTGGCTGTGGAAACTCAGAGTGCCCACAGAAACACGCAGCTGTCCGGGTCACAGGCTGCACAGAATGTCACAGCCTGGCACTGGCAGCTGACGACAGCGAGGGGAACTGTTGCGCGTGCTGTGAACATGCAGACGATCTCCTCTGCCGCGTAGCAGAGTTACAAAAGGAAGTTGAAAAGCTGAGGAGCATCAGGGAGGCTGAGCAGGATATAGCCTGGTGGAGCCAGGCCCTGCCCTCCCCCAAACAGAAATGGAAACAACTGCCAGAAAGTACCCAGGATCCACGAGACCCTGTACCCTGCCCTTATCAGACCAGAGGCAGTACTCTTCACTGGGGGAGTGAATAGAGGCAAGTTCATCATCGTGGCAACAGGCAAACTCCCTCCTTGCCTGCCTCACCTCTCCCCCCCCAGTGCCACTGAAAAACAGATATGAGGCCCTGGTCGAGAAAGACCAGCCAAATGAGGGGGCATTCAATAGGCAACCTGCTCCAGGCCTTTGTCCACAGTCAGAAAGGCCTACTTGTATCAAGGCTTGTATCAAGACCACATCCACAAGAGTAAAAGAGAAGGGTTATAGTTGTAGGTGACTGCCTTCTGATAGGAACAGAGGGTCCAATATGCTGGGTAGACCCTCCCCACAGGAAAGTTGCCTGTCTCCCTGGAGCTCAGGTTAAGGACATCACTAGGAAACTTCCTGGCTTGATACGATCCTCAGATTATTATCTGTTGGTGGTCATCCATGGAGGTGGTGAGCACACTGACACTGGCAATATGAGAACAATCAAAGACACTTTAGAGCCTTGGAACAACTGCTGAGGGATTCTGGGACACGAATTATCTTTTCCTCTCTTCTTTCAGTTGCAGGCAGAGACACTGGAGTGAACAGACATACAGGCTATTAATACACGGCTCCGTACCTGTTGTCACTGCAACAATTTTGGCTTTTTTGACAGCAGGATGACCAGGGTTGCTGACACCAAATGGGATACACCTTTCCTAAAGGGGGAACAGAGTCTTCTTACAAGAGATTGCAGGGCTGATTAACAGGGCTTTAAACTAGATATGAAGGGGGAAGGGGATGTATCCAGACTTGCTAGAGATGCTCGTGGGCATCGTAGCCCAGCACTTGTGGGGCAGCATCCTGACTTTTGCCCAGAGAGGTTGTGGAGTCATCTTCTCTGGAGACTTTCAAGACACTCCTGCATCTGTTCCTGTGTGGCCTGCCCTAGGTGTTCCTGCGCTGGCAGGGGGGGGCTGGACTCAATCATCTCCAGAAGTCCCTTCTAACCCCTACCATTCTATGATTCTGTGAAATGCAGGACCCAGCACTTGGCCTTGTTAAACCTTTTTGAACACAATGCATTGAGAGATCTATTACAGTGGTATTAAAAAGGTGGATAGTAGTTTGTTACAGAATTACATGGTTCTGCCAAAGTCAATAGACCTTTGCTTACCTGCTTTGACTGTCAGTTTTTTCAGGTTTTTAGCTAACATTAAGCATATGGACATATGATATTTTTCTAATACAGAGATGAAGGTTTGAGACAGATGCATTTGACTAAAATAATGAACTCCAAATAATAATACAGAAATGTCTTTACCCTCATATTCTTGGCATATTTCCCATGTTAAGTCATAAAACTGATGTGGATTCTGTTTTAAAATAGGTATTGTCTAGGCTATTTTCATATGTGAAACAGGGTAACATATAGCATACTTAATGCACCTGAAGTTTTTCTTCTGTCTGCATTTGAAGAATCACTACAAAATGTTTCATTTAGAGTGGAGTGGTAAAATCTGTAGTAAAGAAAGTCCTTTCAAATCCGAGCCTTTCTTTCCTTATTCACATAAAGTTACTTCTTAAATGGATGTCAGCTTCAATTTCACTATCTCTATTTATCTGTCAAGATTATCATCAGTTATCTAAACTCCACTAACATGTTTTTACTGTTTTCCTGATTAAAAAAAATTAACATGTTAAAGATATAAACTGTAATGTTCAGTTGAATTTTGGATATGAATTCTATTTTTGCTATGTTTGAGTAATGGATCCTTGCCAAAAACTGGTATACCCCTTCACTATAGGATATTTTTTAAAAGCTTCTGAAGAATAAAATACTGGTTTAGAATGTTATTTATATCTTAAAACCATCTTTAATGCCTTCAGAAACCATAAAATTAGGTGATCTTTAGTTCATTTGGAGTGGGAAGCAATGAACCTTGTTGAAGTTGTGCGCACTTTAGTGGCCACAGTGCAATAAAGCTCAGTTCTCAAACTGCTGAAATAAAGGAGAACCAATGAAAGAGATTAAGGTGTCACTGAGACTGTCTTGGGAATAAGGCAATTGGTGTCTATATCTTTCATACAAAACCCAGCTCTTTTCTTTTGTATTAAGAGATGCGTTAGGTTTGAGTGAAAAGAATTATGCCTTCAATTTTTTCTAGATTTTGTTAAATTCTGATCAGTTTGATAGCCAGGAAGTTAACAATCATGTTTTAATCTCTTATCTGCCTGTTGATAACTATGGCAGATGAATCTAACAAGGGCATCCTAATGTTGTTATCGTGAGGTATGAAACATTTTTGTACATCTGAATTCAGAACATGCTCTGCCAGGATCTCAGTTGCTGTACACTTTGAAAGCTGGGATATAATCTGGTGGTTAGGATGGGAAATCTTTCTCTCAAAAGGGCTAGAGAGAGATACATGCTTATTGTTTTGTCAAGTTGAGCTTTGAACTGGAATTTTCTTTTCAAACCTCTGTGCAACCCATGCCAAGTACAGTTAGCAGCCTTCCCTGTATGTTGAAGAGTTTTGCCAAACTCTATCACAGACATTAGCAAATTGTAGTTTTCAGTTTACTGCAGGCATAAGACACTGGGAATAGAATTCCATATGGCAGCAAAACTAGAGGCCTCTTCCTCCCCTAAGTATTTAACAAAAGGATGCTGGTGGCTGAAACATAGTATTTCCATTTGTTTGCTCTGTCTTTCTCTTGTCCTTTAACCTTTCTCTTCTGCTTAAAATATGTTTCAGCATTATTATTTTTTTTGTATTCCCACTGCTTTGTCAATGGCTGGTTTTTATATTTTTGGTATTGTTGTTTTAACTTCAGATGCCAGACTTTTTGCTCTTGTATCTTCTGTTCTGCATTTGGTTATTTTCCATTAAGAACATAGAAGAGTGTTGCTGTTTTTAGAGGGGGCTGATTTCTGAATATTTCCCCAGCTTTAGTCGAGGCCAATGGTTTATGATTGTTAATGTTATTTATCCATGATATAAAAACAATGTCTCAAATGTGTAGTGAGTATAATATGGTAAAAGAAATTGAGGTATTTATTCATTGCCCGTCTGTGAGGTGGCTGTATGCATGTTTGCTAAGCATCTAACACTATCAGATCTCTACTTGCCTTCAGGTTGAAAGGAAAGTTCAGAGGCTGATATCACAGATCTGGAAACATGAGGTAGTTGCCCTAAAGGTTGTACCTCTTAAAATGTAATTTCAGTAGCATGGTTCATATTGTGGAGAACTATTTTATCAAGGGAAGTCCAGGTGGCAGCGCAGTTACTGGCTAAAGGAGTGCCAAGCTGTGAAGAAGCTGATCAGAGCAAGTTGAAGGATAGATTGAAAATGCCCAGAGAAGCAGAGGCTGAGTAATTCTTGAGGTCAGGGCAGTCAGGGAAGACAATTTTCAGTTTCTCAGGATCACGTTGCAAATGTTCATAGATAAGGTTTAATTTCAGATGGCTAATACTGTTTTCAGGAAGAAGCTTATTTTCAAGAGGAAAATCTAGCAGCCCTAAATAGTGACAATGGTTCTGAAAAACCAGGATTCAAGATTTAATATTTTTGAAAGTCTATTAATTTTGAGTTCTCGACCAGCAGTGGCAACACTGCACATACTGGTATAGCTAAACTGTGGGAAATACAGCTTGTGGTGTTGTATTTTCTAAGGGATGCAAACAGCATTGGTTTGGTTTGAAAAACGGCTAACAGTGAATACAGTTTACTGCTTTGAACATAAAAGCACACTTTCTTCTGGTCTTGAAGAATAACCTTCCAATTATTTAATAAATGCGTGTTAGGAATATGTAAAGCAAGTGTTGTAAATCCAGCAAAATTACAGCCTTCTTGATATTCAACAATCTGTTTCCTAAGTCACTGCTTTATCATTATCTAGCTTTTACTTCTGTTTGAGAAAATTCACTGATAGATTCTCTGCTTAAGTAGACTGAGCCCCAGGGGCCTGAGAATTTTTTTCCCTTCTAGGATTGTTGTTGATGGAGTACTTTGTTGGGAAAAAGATACAAGATCTTGTTAAAAATCTCCTGAATTAATTGAGAGCTTTTCCACTGTCTTACACAGGCCTTGAAAGATGCATCAAAAAAACCAGTTGCGTGTGAAGCTTGGTATCTAAAACATCCTGTGATTGGGAAACGACTGGAATGAAATCAGACAATTCCAATCTCAAGTGATAAAAACAGCTAGAATAAAAAATAGTCAATTACAATGTACCTGTTATCTTGCACACCTTTGCAGGACAGTTCTGTGTCTCTAATTTATACAAGCCAATCAAGAAGGGGAAGTGTGAGATTGAAAAAGAGTTGCAGAATATCAAAATTTCTTTTGAACAATTGTCTAGGAAAGATTAAAAAAAAATAAGACTTTCAAGATGATAGGTTTAGAGGAGACTATGTCTTACTCTCTTTATCAAAAAGGTAGATTTCTCCATTTTATACTCTGCCAGCCTGTTTTCAAAGAGAGAGGGCTGCCAGTTGCAATCAGCAGTTCAAGTATCTGTAGACTGTGTGGCTTGTGACTGCTGTGGGCACGCACCCAAGTCGGCACAGGCTGATAGTTATTGCCTCCTTGTTGATGTTGTGTAAAATAAGCAGCGCTGCAGTCATTTAGTATTAAACGTCATTCCTAATCTGTGTGGATTTCTCCAGAAAGTTGTTAGGAATGAGTGTTACCTCTCAGGAAGAACAGAGCTAGAACAGGTTTGGATACCAAATTATGCCCTCATCACATAACCCTGTGTTAGGAAATGGTCTGGGGCATGCTGTTAGGCTTGAGTGAGGAGGCACGCTGTGCTGCCACACCAATTGTCCCCGTCTGTGGTTAAACAGAGCACATTAGTTTCCAAGGCTACTTCACCCTTTGATTTTCATCATCACTGCTGAATTCAGACAGAGAGAAGAGTGATATCCATATCGCAATGGTTATGCAGGATGAGTGAGAACTCTCTGTTGTGTCATATGAAGGGGTTGGCTAAACGATGAATGAGACGAGTCAGGCTGGTAAATCTGTGTCTAGCATATGAAGAACTGATGATAGGCTCACTCTGGTTTTGCACCATGGCCTTTAAATAGTAACAATACTGCTATATCACTTTACTTTGAAATAATTATAAAGTAGTAAGGTTTATTAACCTACACATACAGGTTTTATTGGGGCACTATACACGAACCGGTTTGTCCGTGCAGTTTTATATCTATTCTCCATATGGGTGGATTTACACATACTTATTAGAGCCATGGTCATCTGTTTACTTGCTGTGAGATGGAACATTATTTTTTTGTATTTCCAGAACATATCAAATATCTACTGGATGTTCTGATAGTATTTTTCAAAGATAGTACAGTATTTGGAGTTAAGTGTTTAGATCCTGGTAGCAGATTATTGGTGTCTCAAGTCAAGTCAGACCCATAACATATGACAAAACCCAGATACTTCATCAGCTCTAATTCAGTTCTCAGGTTCTTCCTTAAGAAAGGAGAAGATTTTTGCTGTTTTCTGAGAAATAAGATGATCCTTCATATGCTAAGTCATTCCACTTAGGTCATAATGATTTCTTCAGTCTGTCAGTTCTTTTGTAGGCTTTGGAATTGTTTTTCTAGTGCCATTACAGTTCCAAAGTGTCTACACAGACAGGTTATTAGCAAACAAAATAAATGTTTTAGACTCACGGCTCCCCTTGGAAGGAAGCAGAGTATCAAAGTGAGGTAATGTGAGCTATAACATGCTGCAAGGAGAAAGGAAGCACAAAAGAACTGCAGGGAAATTGTAGAATGAGGCAATTGAATAATTAATGTAAATAGTCTAATTGCTAATGCGAAATGAGCCTTCTTATTCTTTTACAATACATTGTCCTTCTTGACTGCTTTTTAACTGGAAGCTATATTCTAAAGATAGAAGGCAGCAATTTTTCTGAACAGGTATTGTAGACAGTAAAAATGAGAGCTAATAAAGAGCATGTGACCATGAAGGGGAAACAAGTTCGTTGAAGTGTTAGTGGTTTCATGAATACAAACAGGTCAGGTGCAGTGCCCATACAGTGCACTGCTAGTCAAAGCTTTTTTCTTTTTTTTTTAATCCTTTCAAGTTTATGGCAGATAATTCTTTGCATTTGTAAAGAATACACACCAGCTTTTTCATAGTTTACTTCAATATCTTAATGAAAAAATATTTTGCTATTGAAAATAAAATTGCATTACGTTCTGAAGACTCCCTGCCCCTTTTAAAACACTTTAAGATATTCTTTTCCCTGTGATACCATTACAGCATGACATAGTGAGCAATTACGATTTCATTTAGTAAGCCATTGTGATAGCTAAATGTATTTACCTGCAATTTTACATTACAGTCCTATGTTCTGTTTCTAAGGAGACAGTATCTGTGGAACGTTAGATTCAAGTAAAAATCCTTGACATCTACAAAGGTTGTTTATGCTAAGACTGCAAAAAAATTAGGACAACTGTTTATGATGACCAAAGTGAATGCAGAAGGCCTTGTTCATCTGTCTGGCAGCCTGAATGTGAGCTGTGGTACCCTTTTAAACATACTGTAGTCTGTTGACTACATACTGGATCATGCTTTCTCCTTCCAGTGTCAATTGTAGATGTGTTAATTGGTTAGTTAGTTTATCCGTGCACAAGGTGCCCTTCAATGTATGTCTCTACCAGCACAAGACATTCAGCTCATACTGTGTATCTTTAAATGTTGTAGCTGGATGTTTCCAGATCACTCCCTCTAGTATATCACACATGTCCTGCATAGAACCTTGTCAGTCTTGGGAGAATTGCTGATATCCTGCTTAATGTTAGTTAGTCCGTATCTAACTTATTAGCTGTGCCTCCAGCTCTTGTTCCTTTGCCTACACACATAAAATAACACACTTTCTATTTTACAGGCTTCCATATATTTTCTTCAGCTTATGCTAGGCTAAATTACATTAATTATTTTATCTGCAGTATTTGTTGCTTAAAGCATAGCAAATATTTGACAGACCCAAAGTTGAGAAAATTTTACTCATTTCCTAGCAACTGGCTGCCTTACTGGTCCTTCTGTCTTGTTATGTGAGGTATTGAAACCACAGTTCTATTGATCCAGCCTCAAGGCAAAAGATTACGAGTTACTAGTTCGACAGCTCCTTTGAAATAATGCTGTTTTCCTGCTAAGCAAAGACAGCTGTCTCAAAGAGGGTACAGGAGGTATGGTGTGTAGTCATGCAGAGGGGAAAAGCAGGAGATTACCTAAAATTATGTTGCTGGTTTAGCTTAACTCCAGTTCATCCAGTTAGGAGCAGATTGTGACACTTAAACTGCTTTCACCACGGGAGACATAAAAAGGATGAGATGATACAAAAACAAAGGGAAGAGATTTTTGTGACTCTGTAGGCAACTAACCTGTATGTACAACTTCACAATGGGATGCTGGCATGGAGGCAGAATGAGATGGAGTGTGGCAAACAAATTTGCCTTTCCCCTGCAAAAGTTAAGGGAATGACAGCTCCCTTTCTTCCCTCTTGGATTTCAGAAAGGTCAGTTCTTCCTCCTTCTCCTGGCCTTTCAGTGAATGGGACTGTCAGATCAAATTCATGAATCTTTTCAAGAGGTAAGACTCCAGAAGAGCTGTGCAGATCAGCACACTGCTTAGCATCAGCTCTGACTGGCTCAATACCCTACCTCTCTATTCAAGATTAACATTCTGTAATATAATACACAACAGTTCTTAATCCATCACAGGGAGGACTCAGCCCTAAATTATATATCATTCTGTGGAACATGCTACTGCTGTTACCACTGCTTCTCACAGTTAAACACAGCGTGGGTCTTTCATGAGTACATGTGGCGATTGTAAATTCATTCCAGTGTCCTTGGTAAAAATAATCTTTTGTACTTGAAGTGAGCTGCAAACATTTATAGATATTTCAAACCAACGTACAACAAAGTAATAGTTTATAAGTCATGGGGACAGAGCTCCCGCTCCGATTTTCTCTCTTAACCATGCTACTGTTTACAGGGTAGCTTTGAGAGCTAAGATGGTCGTAGCAACAAAACGATTCTGCACACTTGCTGTCTGTGTCCAGATTCTCCTGTCATGTAAACTGGAATAGTTCCATTGATGAAATTTTGCATAAACAGAAGGCTCTATTTGTTTCATAGAATGGTTTAGGTTGGAAGGGACCTTAAAGATCACCTAGTTCCAACCCACCTTACCATGGGCAGGGACACGTTCCCCTAGACCAGGTTCCTCAAAGACCCATCCAACCTGGCCTTGAACACTTCCAGGGAAGGGGCACCCACAACTTCTCTGGAAACCTGTTCCCGTGAAGAATTTATTCCTAATATCTAGTCTAAATCTACCCCCTTTTAGTTTAAAAGTGTTACCCCTTGTCCAATCACTACCGTCCCCGATGAAGAATCCCTCCCCATCTTTCCTGTAAGCTCCCTTTAAGTACTGGAAGGCCACTATAAGGTCTCCCTAGGGCCTTCTCTCCTCTAGGCTGAACAACCCCAGCTCTCAGGCTGTCCTCACAGGGGAGCTGCTCCAGCCCCTTGAACATCTTTGTGGCCCTCCTCCAGACTCACTTGAGCAGGTCCATGTCTTTCCTGTGCTGAGAGCTCCAGAGCAGAGCACAGTACTCCAGGTAGGGTCTCACCAGAGCAGAGTAAAGGGTGAAAATTAGAAATTAAGTAAAAAATTCTGTCTTCTTCTGTTTGTAACACTTTCAGAACCTCAGATGAAGTTGGTTCCTCCATTGATGCCATTCCTGCTGACTTAGTAGTGGCTTCACACACTTAATTCAGACTATCCTGCTGTGATTTTGAGCCTAGCTGCTAGCTCACCTTAATTCCAGCGTTGGTAGGAAATGAGGCTATTTAGTGACTGGTTTTTAGTGGTTTAACTGAGAACTGGGTCAAACCCCAGAGGATGTCCAGAACTGGATCATTGTAAGAGCTGCACATGGTTATTATACTGCTGCTCATTAGGTGTGAAGTTTTTACTATCCCAATGTTACTCTCATTTGACTTTGAACAGTGCTTCAGTATCTGGTTCACTGAGTGATTAAAGGTAACTTTTTCCCCCGAGGAACAGTACACTAAATCAATATGCAAGAATGATGCAAGCAGCTAGAAAGCACTGTAATTAAAGTTAGCTTAAAGTTCCCAAATCTAGCGAAGTATATGAGAAGAAAAATTACTTATCAATATTTATCCCTAGGTTGTTGGGTTTTTTTAATCTGGATAAAGAAGTTGATTTCTTAGGTAATTGCAGAAAATACCACAATCAAACTGCTTTGTAGAAATCTATCTGAAAATGCTATTTTTATTTGAATACAGGAAAATACTCCAGATATAGCATAACTTAAAGTTGTATTCCTTTTAGCAACAAAAGTTCTAATGATTGCTTCATTAAAAAACATGTCAAAAGATTTCTTCTAAGCTCAGTGATTCTCCCAGATTATTTAAATATATTTTGGATTTAACTTCTAATGTACCTAAAAAATCTATGCTTTCTTAAACCTTACACAAATAGAATATATTTGAGGCAAAACCACTTTCCTTTACCTATGAAAAAAGCATGAAAAGCAAAGAACACAGTATATTTTCTGCTTATTTATCTCTTGTAACATCATCTGTAAAATTTGAATTCCAGGGCTCCATGTTAACTGTGACTTTTATTTTTCTCCTATTGAGTGAGCTCTGCTGACACTGTCATATTTACTGTTACAGTTGACATGTAGGTTTATGGAAAATGTATCTTGATAGCTTCCTCAACACTTAGGAGGTTATCATGTTCTAGGTGAGCTGTAAGACCTGTGCTTTTGAAGACCATTGTGAGCACATGAATGTACTTCCATACATGTAAAGTTTTCCTACATTTTGGATCTAGTAATTTCCGTATAAAAAAGAGAAGGGTTGATCAATTATTTTTGAGTGGGGGATGTATTTTTGTTAATAGCTAAGGACTTTTTATTATTTAAAAACAAATTGAGAGTGCCTTCAACTGCTTTTCTTCTAACTCACAATCAAGATTGTTGTAATTAAAGTCTGGAAAGCTTTGATACTTTACACTCACAAGTTGTTGTGGTGATTGCAGAGCTAACTGCACTATATAATTGCCATTATCAGCTGATATCTACTCAGTGTATTCATCATAATGTGGCAAATTGGCTATAAACTGTGGGCCAAATATCTAATAGTTCAGTTTTTTCCTGAAATTAGTAGTTTCATGCTGGGAGCAGACAGCAACCCTCAGCTATGTTATAAGGTACAAGGAAACATACCATTGGAAGAGAGAAGCTGGAGCTTCTGAATGAGCTTCACCTGAATGAGGTGTAAGCTGCCTTTCTAGGACTGAGGTAGAATGGACCCTGGCATCAAAAAGTCACAGAATAATCATGATTGGAAAGGGCCTCCTAGATACAGTCCAACCATACCTACAAGAACAAAAAAACCCTAAATTACCTGACCATTAAAAAAAAACCCCAACAAACAAAAACCAACCAACCAAAAAAACCAAACAAAAAACCCCCAACCCCACAAGCGCCCTACATGCCTGCCCCTAGAGCATGTTGTGATGCACCATGTCTACTTGTTTCTTCAATACCTCCAGGGATGGTGGACTCAACCATCTCCCTAGGCAGGCTGTTCCAGTGCCTCACCACTCTCTCCATAAAGAATTTCCTCCTAAAATCTAATCTAAACCTGCCCTGCTGCAGCTTCAGACCATTTCCCCTGGTTCTGGAATTAGTAACTAAGGAGAAGAGGCCAACACCCACCTCTCTACAACCTCCTT
>WTSP01013009.1:67198-85098 GCA_025331215.1 Actenoides lindsayi
TATGGCAGAGTTTTCTTCTGGGAGGGTGATGACTTCCAGCTGACCCAGCCTCCCAGTCTCCCTGCACATCCTACCTTGCCATGGCCTGCCCTGCCCTGCCCGTGCTGCCTTATGCAGACTGGTCGCTCGCGCTCCCCAGGCCCGCTCGTTATGGGCAGGGCTGGGTCCGTTGCTCTGGCAGGGCCCAGATGTCACCTGCAGCTCTCTTGAGGGCTGCTGCCCCATTAGGTGTCCCCCCGCTCCCCTGTCGTTTCCCTGCTGGGGGAAACCTTCAGGAGACAAAAAGCCAAAATGGAGCCCCTGTTAGCCGAGATCTGCTGTTCCGCTGCAGATCAGCTCTGCCTCGGAGCTGCTCCACTTAGTGATGGATCACTCCGCTCTGCTCAGATGATGTAATATCCTTCAGAAAAGAGAACTGTACATCATTCAGCAGAGCATATATGTATACATTTCTTCTTAGCACTGAGGATATTTCAGTAGGGACCTCTGAGCCCCACTGAGATGGAGCCCTTGTGTTCATCATTGCACCAAGTAAATCTGTAAAAGAAATTTTTTATCTCAAAGTAGACAAAAACTGAAAGAAGGAGATGCTTTTCTGTCTTTCCTCACATCACACAGTGCTTGCTTTTAGGACCCAGTTCTCCTCAGTCCCTCTCTATGTGTCCCAGAGGCAAAATTTTCCTTGTGGGCTTCATTAGAGCATCTCAGACTTTGGTTTGAGGTAGGCCCTTCTTTTTACAAATTGGTAATGCCTGGGCTATGATTATTATTACACTAAAACAATGTGGCTTTTCAGTATTTGGACTCCGTGGAACTCTCACTAGGACATGTGTAGAATACTATGATGACAAGCAGTTCCATTAAATATTACATGTACTGTTTTGAGAAAGTTTAGCTTCACAGAAGGTAACTTTGGAACATATACGTGTATTATTTCTTGACGTTTGTGCCAGGCTCACATTCAGGATGGTCTAATTCAACATCTGTTCCTGATTAAAGTGAGCATCTGGTATTTCACAGATAATAGTAAGACATGAGTTTACTGTCCTCTAGGCATACCAGACAAATGGGAACCAGGTTCTCAAGCTGGATGGTAAGACCTGGTTCAGTGCTCTGTGTGATTTTGATCACACTTTTCACGTGGGGTATGGTCAGAATAGGGTTTCTGTTATACCCTGTTTGCAAGTAGAAGTACCATCAACTTCAGTGTTGTGCCCTAGGATTAGAAAGAGATGAAGATTTTTCCAAAACAGAAGAATAAAGTGGATGAGTTATTGAAAGCTCTACTTCTGTTAAACTTCTTTCTTGCTTATTCTGAAAATCTGAATTTGTGACCCTTCTTTTGCCCAAATAAGTTTGTCATACAGAATTTGTATTCATTCCAGCAATGGAATGAATTCACCTATAAAACAACTGCTTGGTGACCAGGATATGGGGAGAGAATTTGTTTCCAGATTGAGTTTGTCTGGAGAGGTAAGCTGGGCTTATAGGGAAAATGACCACAGGATGAGAGTTACATACCACAAGAAACCCCAACTAATTTTTTCTCATGTCCAAAAGCAGGTGCATAACTCATTATTGCTCACTATGTTGGTACTCATGGCTACAGTTTTTAACTGGAGGAGACAATTACTCTGATATTAAGCCTGAGAAGCCCTAGAAGGGAAGGACTCTAATCTTTGTTTTTATTTTTCCTCTGTGATAATGCTCCCTAGAAATGCAGACTTGTGCATAAGTAATCTATCACACCCATCTCTGTTAAAAAGCTCTCTTTAAGTTACAGGACTTGATTATTTTTTTTGTGCTCCAATTTATCTATATGCACCTATGGTCGTGTGTATGTATGGATCTACAAAAACAGACATGCATTTTCTCCTGGCACTTGCTTTATATTCTTTCTTTAGGACCTCTAAAGCAGTTATAAGGCAACACAGTCAGAAGTGCTGCAATACAATTGCAAATATCAGCACTGTGTTGCAAATTCAAATTGCAATACCAAACCATGCTAGTCTGCTGAATATGACACTTGTACAGAATTTGCTGGTTTGATAAGCCACTTGTGTTTATGCACTTCCCTTGAAAAAGCATTAAGAAAGGGGGAAAGCAATTCTTAATCAGATAACTAAAAAGCATATCCCACCAGAGCCCTTATGGCTTTCCTTCAGAAGCAACCAGCATAAATGTTGTCTCCACAGCTCTAACTTCTATAAACATTTCAATCCTGAGAAGCTCTGCCATTTTAATTTCACTTTTGCTCTGTATTTGTTGCGTTTGATTTACTCTGACAGACTTGTTATCTGCATAACCATAGGGCTTTTTTCTTTCCAGGTATTATCAGCCGCCAGGAGGCAGAAGAGCTGTTGATGAATAAATCTGAAGGAACATTCCTGGTGCGAGTCAGTGAGAAAATCTGGGGCTATGCATTGTCCTATCGCCAGCAAAGTGGGTTCAAACACTTCCTGGTTGATGCTTCGGGGGATTTCTACAGCTTCTTGGGGGTAGATCCAAACCGACATGCAACACTGACAGATCTTATTGATTTTCACAAGGTAACACTTGCTAGGTAGAGATCAATAGCTGAGTGGAATGGATTAATAATTTAAAGAGGATCTATGTAATTTGAAACCGCACTGGAAAGTAGTAGTAACCATAGAGGGGAAAAGTATATGCATATGTATTCCACAGTGAGCCTAGGTGTAAAATTTATAGTTTGTGTCTTTTGTTGCAGTGAATCAGAAGGCTCTTTCAAATGCTTCAGCATGTACTCGTGTCTGCTTCTAAGCAGGTTCTTATGCAATGCACACTCTCCTGGGCTAAAAATGGACTAATAAGGGCTGACAGAGCTAACGGTTTCTGAGCCTCTTTGCTGTGCAAAATTGGATTGGAAATACCATATAAAGGTCTTTCAATGAAATTTCAGCGTTTTTCAGCCTTTGATGTGATGTAATGTGCAAAAGTGAAGGAGTGGGGCCCTGCAGTAAAGAGAGGGAACGTGGAAGGGTTCTCTTTTAGGGATGTGCTAAGGGTCATTCCTTATCCAATATAATCTTACAAGGGTAATTTACTACTCGTCTTTGACTTTAGATGGATTTGAATTACTTGCCTCTAACTTGTGTTTCTTGTTGCCAGATGGTGACTAAATAGTAGCACTGTTTCTGGTAGCGTAGGTTGTTTCCATCACCTTGCATGTCTCCCCATTTTCATCAGTTTTAATTCTGTTTTTTTCTTAGCCACCTTTACAGGTTCTCTTCATCTTCTATTTTCTCGTTCCCTTTCCTTCTTTATCCTTTTCTCCCTCTTGTCTCAAACTAATTCCATTCATTTTTTGCTCCTCCTTTTATTCACAGCTTTTATTTTTTTCAGTATTCAGTCTTACAGACTGAGCAGAGCGTATTTTTCTTCTATTTTCCCTTCTCTTTTAAATCTTGCTTTTATTTCAGGTAGTTCGCAGCATCTCTTCAGTGTTGCATTAGTGTCCCCTCACAGATCACTATGACATTACATTTCCACAAATTAAATATCCCTATGGGAGGATAGTATGTGTCACATTTGACCAAAAAGTACCTCCTCCCCTGATTTGATTAAATTCTCTCCCAGTGGCCACCTTGGAAGCCCAAACTCCCCACATCCTTCTGCCTCTATCCTAGTTTTTATTGCTGAGCATGACATTATATGGTTCAGATTATCATTTTGGCCAGTTTGGGTCAACCAGCTGGTCTGTCCCCCCTCCCAGCTTCTCGCTTTTTCCTAGCCTACTCACTGCCAGCAGGGCCTGAGTACGAAAAAGAGAAAGCCTTGATGCTGTACAAGCACTGACCAGCAATAACCAAAACATTAGTGTGTTATCACCACTGTTTCAGCCACAGATTCAAAACACGCCACCATACAGAACTCTGTGAAGCAAGTTAATGCCATCCCAGACAGATCCAGTACAACTGGAAAGAGTCTAACCAGGGCCTTGTCAGGGAAAGAAAGCACGCATACAGAAATGCAGATTATCAGGCATTGCATGTAGGAGCTCTGGCTAAAGTAGCATCCCCTGTGCTCCTGGAGAGGGGTGATGGTGACAACTGATTCCAACCAGAACAAACTTAGAAAAGGGTGTAAGTGTGCATTTGCCTTATTACTATTCGTATTTAATATAATAATATTAAATACTGTGTGGAAAGCAGGAATAGCATATCCAAAATAATTGCTAAATCTTTGTATGTGCTTCCTCAACCTTCTCAAAAGCATTTCAATAGTAACTTTCTGGACTTATTCTCAGTCTTATGTAGTGATTGGGAATGAGCCACAACCTTCAGCCTGCATGTGTTCTGAGGAAATCAGGCACCAAATTTCCATTGAAATTCAATAGAAACTAGGTAACTTTTGAAAATGTTGGGTACACATATAGATCCATAAGTTGGATCTGAGCTTTCAGATAAAAGATTGCTATTTTAGTCAACATAGGTCTGGATTCTGGCTCATTTTGGTACATCTATAAATCTTAAACTTCTACAAAAATAAAAATGAACTATTACTCTAGGAATAAGTGCAAAGACCAAATTCTGTACTTTTCTAGTAAGTTTTTTTTTTTATTCATCTTGATAGTCAATTACTGAAATCATAGACTTGGTATGTGAGTATTTAATTAATGAGAATAGCTGCTATTTGTATAGACTGTCTTTACCCTAGCAAGGTTACTATCTTTCATCTCTCTGTAATCAGAAAGCTGCTACCATTGTGTGTGAGCACTCAACATTGAATTCTTGCTCAGTCTGCCTGTGGAAGCTTCTTTCATCCCCATGTCTATAGAAGCAGCATAGTAGGACTGGCATATATCTGGTAAATTAACCCTTGAGAACATCCTTTAGAGGCATCTGTAGCTGGTTTTCTTAAGTAGCGTAGCAACTCAGAGGCAGTACAAATCACAGCCTTTTTGGTACACCAGCTGATTTCAGTATTTGATATTACCACACGTTACTATTGCCATAAGTATGAGATAAAACACAAGGAAAATGAATAGTTGATGGGATCCATTTGCTGGCCTGTACTTATTTTATCAAATGTGTGTTCGTAATTGGTTACCAATTACAGTGAAGAGAGTCTTTGTTGCTATCGGTTGCTTTTCTTAGAAGACAAGGAAAGGCTTAGATCTTTGATATTTTAAATGTTTTTATCTTTCTAGGAAGAAATCATCACATCCTCAGGTGGGGAGCTACTGCTGGAGCCATGTGGACAGCAAAAGAATCCACCAGACTACAGCTCTTTATTTGAATAACTTATCCAGGACTAACAGGAATGAATTCTGGATAGCTGTAGTAATAGATAGCTACAAAAGTAAACACTGAAAAATAGTTAACAAACTTCACAAGCCACTGGTCTTGTGGCCAAAAACTATCCTCATTAGAAGGCCCAAAATATTTCTGCTTGCATCTGAAATATCATCATTATTCATATTGTTAACGTTTTAAAGGTGAGAAATTACTGGCAAATTACAAATTAGGACTATTCCCAGAAATATCCCAAGTAGTTGTAGCTAATTCCGCTGAACGCTAAGTTCCTATGTTCATTTTTGCGATGGCCGAGATTGAAAATGCAAAATGCATCAAGAAGCACGGGCAGGAACTATTCAGAGTCTTGTATGAAGTACCAATATCGGCGAACGGATTCTTTTTTCCCAAGCAAGGTTTGTCAGTTTCTGTTGACAATCTCATTACTCAGTGGTGCACTGTTGATAAAAAGAGAAGCAATCCTTTTGCAGTTTCTGATTGCTTAAATGTTTAGGTTTAACTGGAAACTTGCCAGCGTGCTTTTGAATTCAGGCTTACAGAGTTCACCACAGCGGAGACAGAATAAGGTCATTCACATTTTATTTACAATATCATGCAGTCTAACAGCCCTGGTGTATTGCTGAGAGGTGGGATTCCAAGTAAAACACAGGAAAGATTCTTGATTGGGATTTTCTAAAAGGTTCTGCCTCTGCTTAACCATCAAGAGATTCCTCTGAGAAACATCAAGAAATTTTATCTCTGCTTCAACAGGAATCCCAGCCTTGACACAATACATTTATCCTTTGAATCCTATCTAATTTATGTATTGCCAATTGATGGGGTCAACAGAAGGACACAGACACCAAGAGAAAGAATAAACTTATTTTAACTGTCTAGTTCAAAGTAATACAAAAACAAGGTACTGCATTTAGTCAGAAAGATAAGCTTATTATGCTCAAATTTAAGCAGCAGAGAAAATGAGCAAAGTAATGCATCTAATCATTACTACAAAAAGTTTAGCAGTAGTCGTTAAGAAAGATACATCACCAAGTGCCCTAATACTTTATCATCATTCAGATCCACAGTTGCTGGGGAGCCCTGGTTGCAGCAACGATTTGGAGAGCCTTTCCTGGCAAATGGGAGGTCCTACACAGTGCATCCACTTGTAGCTGAGGTCTCCAAAGTCACTACAAGAGGGTCCAGCTTTTATACAGTTGAATAAACAAGTATTGAAACCTTGAGTGCGGAAATATCTGGTGGTGTCCCACTCCCGTTGAAATCCCCCCCAAAGCCTGTACAGGGCTCAAAAAGGAAACCGATGTGAGATACTCTGGTTTAGTGTCTCTTGGCAAGGCTGAATGTCTGTCCGTGTCCTTTGCCACTTACTTTCTCTAAATGGAGAAAGACTATCTGGTCAGTTGTTATCGCACAACAAGCATTGCAACAAAGCTTCTTTGTGACATTCACCTAAATAGAGAAAGATCTTTTCATCGTTATTACTGCAAGACAAGCATTATAACAGAGCTTCTATAAATTGGCATTAAGATATGCATACTCATACTGACATAGCAAAATATAGGGAACTAGCACATTATATGTGCAGTTAATACTATAAATATTAGCTCTGCTGTGGGGTTGTGAGATTCATCTACAGGTCAACTTTGGTTCAGGGCCTATTGCTCAGGCCCCAGTATTTCACCTGGAAAGAATTTTACTCCTGTACAGAAAGTGGTCAGTTTATTCTAAACTCGTTAGCCTAATGAAAGCAGTTTGATTTGCAGCAACAACTCTTCCTCTCACTGGCCTTGAAATGTCTTCTTAGCTTTGCTTTGCTATAGGAACAGGTATTTTCCTTAGCTGAGGTATGAGTGGAGGTGGGGGATGGTATATTTATCCATAGAAAAGGCACAACTAATTACACTATCATCATGCTATTTCATGTTTAAAGAAAACGCACACAACGTGTTCTTGACACATTACTAAACCCCATGGAAATAGAACTGTAACCTAGATCTATGGAGCAGTTGCTTAGTGTTTGGGCTATTAAAAAAAAAGAATCCCATCTCTGGGCTGTCATACGGTATAGAAGTAGTCCTGCGTTGTTTCGCTGGTAAGATGGATACTACTGGGACAGGCAGTTCAGGAAAGGGAGTGGGAGAGATGTGGAACTGTTACTATTGCCTTCCTGTGCTCCTTACTCTGTTCCCATGAATGGCTAGGTAGAAACTGCTGGGTAAAGAAGTGTTCTTTTCAACTCCAAGCATTCATTTTGTAGGGCACTATTTCAAACAGCAGGGTCAGGACAGCTCTGTATGCAACCGATTTCTTTCAAGAGTGAAGCGGGGCACGAGGGTAGTAGTTGTGTACCTCCTGGTTGATCTAGTAGTCATATTTAATAGGCAGTTTCTCAGTACTTTTTCATAAGTGTATTTTGAGATGTAAAGTGGACTAATCAGCATGTGTTACGGTACCTCCACGGTTAATTTTTTCCTGGGAGTTCCTGAACACACAGGAAAGGCACACTGAGTGTGTCTCTATATGCTACTTCTCTGTGCAGTCTCTTGAAATCCTATGTGGTTACCTTCCATATGCCAGTGTAGACTCCCCTCCCAAACCCCATATAAATCCATCTTTCCTCAAATAAGTAATTTCTTTTGACTCATTGTTACCTTCTATGCTTTGCCTGGCCTTGATGGTAAGCTCATGTAGGAAAAGAAATGTGTCTTGTCTAAGCTTATAAAGCACACTATACATTTAAGGTGCTACAATGATAATAAATATCTGTGGTAATAATGGCAACATTTTTTTTTTTCATAATTAATTCTACAGTTAGCCCATATTAAAGTACAGATTTTTGCATACAAACTTCATTGTTGTTCAGGAAAGTTTTCTTTATTTCATGTGATTTAATCCACCAGTGCATGTGACCATGAAAAACAAATTTTAATGAACTTTCCACAGACCTAGCTGCACAGTTTCTGTATTAATCACTTGTAACACTGGCTCAGGAGGTTTTAAATAATTACTGTTAGCACCTGATAACAAAGCAAATCAGGACACAGCAAATAAGCAATGCTTATTAGCTGGCACAGCTGTTCTTACTGCACAGTGCTCAGGTAAGAGGACAGCTGGGCTTTTCACACCAAATAGGCACCAAAGTTGGACATTCTTTACCTACACGTCTGATACCTTGAGAAACAAAGTGACTTGGCAGCTAGATAAAGGGTCAAGATATCCAAGTGGTCTTGGAATTCTGTTAAAGTGTGGTCCTTTGCAGGTCACCAGGGGCTGGATTCTCAAAATGGAATACAGCTCTGCAGTTCTGAGCATAGTAACACTTCTGTAGGCATCTACCAGGATCTGTAGTCTCCTTAGATGAGAAGCCTTGAGATGTGTGATACCTGGTACAGGTATATGCAGTCGTTGAATCCAGCTAGCAGAATGTAAAGCTCAGCACAGAGCAATTCACTGTGCTTCAAAAATGGACTCTGTAAAATAATTAGAGCAAGTTGGTTTTTTCCAATAGAAATTTTTTTCCAGTAAGTGCAATCTACCTTCTCAAAAGAGCCCAGCATCTACAAGCTGCTTCCTCTGAGAAACTAGTTCTGAACTTGCTCCCTTTATATAGGCACCTCAAAAGCCAATTCAGCCTCAGGTTATTCACAACTGCACGTGTTCTATCACAGACCAACTGGACCACTACTTTAAAGGAGAATGGAAAGGGACCTTTTAAAGTTAAAAACTATAGGTATCCATAGATTTAACTCTGAGACACAGAGAGCAGCAGTTGCCTGTATAAGACTGAGGATCTAAAGGTGGTACTGCATAATTAAGGTGGTATTTAGACATCTAGACATCTTTGCAGAATGGTGTTTTCCCTTCATGAACTGTTAAAAAAACAAACAAAAAAAGGCATAAAATACCACTTCCTCATTGGAAAAGGTGTTAGGCATGCTAGAAAAGAGATGCAATTTCCAAAGTTTTTGGAAGATTACTCAACCCATTGAACACAAGTCTGGGAATGTTTATAGACAGAATATTGAATTCCTTGTTCCACAAGGAATTCACATTCAGAGGCTGATAATGATACAGATGTTTATTTCTAGTGACACACTTCACAGCAGCTTGCTTGCATTTTGTCTAGCCAGTCAGAAGGCTTGGGATTATAAACATTAGCTCCTGACCTTGTGTGTCCTCTTGTGATGTAATCCACATCACAACAGCAGCATCATTTTCACTGTGGAGCCCATTTCCTGGTTTTAATTTTCTAAATTTTTCTGTCTGAATTCCATCCATGTCTCATTCTAGGTTTTACCTGGCTTTAAAATAAATCCCTTGTAAATTCCCCTGCAAATAAAATTACTTGGAAAAAATGCAATTTAATCTGAGAATTTTATTATGCTAATATTAATAAATGTCAGAATTCTCAAGCGAAGCTATTGCTTCTTTTTTCTTCCATAGCCCCACAGAAATAATGAAAAATACACAACAAATTCATAGAGTTACAAGGAACAAACCCCTCAACAATACATAACCAGAAGCAGCAGCAATAAAATAAAGTGCAGCTTAACTGAAGATAAATCTTGAAGGAAACAAAAGGAGATCACAGCAAGCAGAAATTAAGAAGAACAGAAGCTTTCCTTGATAGAGATGTGCAGCTGCTGCCAACACACTTGAGGGCTGTGGGGCAATGTTTTCTAAGCAAACAAATGCTTCTTGTTGCCTTCCAGAAAATAAATGGACTATGAAAAGGTAACCAGTTAGAAAGAAGACTAGAAGGGAAAGCAGTGAAGGAGTAAATATGGAAAATTTAGAAAATAAGAAAGGGAAAAATGTGCGTATCCCATTTTTTTGTAATAATTTTGGATTTTTGCTTCTCTGAGAGGAAGACTGGGCACTGCTGCCTCCCTTTCACTCTGCAAGTCTCCAAGATTTCAGCTTAGAGATAAATCTACCTTGGAGCTAGATTTTATACTCCCAGTCTGTAAGAGTTGGGCTGGTCCATACTGCAGCCTTGAACGCGGCATCTGCTTCATGCTGTCTGCCTCTACATTTAGTGCTGTCTGAAGCTGTTCATCACTGTATACAAAATCTTTTTAGTGCTGCAGTTTCATTGTCTGGAATGACTAGCTTTATTCTATTACACACTGACCTTCATGTCTTGCTTTCTGATCTGTTTTTCTAGGGGTAGCAATTGTTGAATTGCAAGAGATGCATATTATGGATTTTCATTATAAGATTTCCTGTCAGTATTTCTTGTCAGTGAGACCACAGGGAACACACTGAAACACTTATTATGGTAATCCTGTTTCACAAGAAAAAATACTACAGCAATAAGCAAAACTTTTAAATGAATTGAACTTTTCTTCATATCTGTTTCACAGCAATAAATTATGACACACAAGGTCCCAAGCCTGTTTGCATGTATCTCTGAAAAACAGCTCTTGAGGATTTGTTTGTTTGGTTTTGGTTTGTTTTTTTTTTTCTTTTTCCTGGAGCTACAGATGCATCTGTTCTTTCTAATTTTGTTTTAATTCGTTATTGAACATAGACATCAAAGCAAACAAATTGACAGCAATCCTGGATGAGATTTTCAAGGCTACTCCAAGAATGTAAATGACAGTCTATTATCTCTTACAATTAGTGTAATCAAATATTATGTAGTATGAGTATTTACATATTAGTTTTATAAAAGTATAATCCAGATCAGCTATTAAGTACTAGGTCCCTATTGTGCTGAACCAAGTACTGAGCAAAAGAAGATAGCTTCTGCCTCAAGCAAAAAGATACTTAAAACTCAAGGTACAACAGAGATTGGTTTTAGACTTACTGAGTAGAAACTTTCCAAAGACCAAATTCAGTGGGAGAATTTCTACTAGATTTCCATTACTCTGAATCAAATTAATAAAATGTATTTCATTGTTGAGGTGAGGCAAGATTAATCCTCTAACGCAAAACAATTCAGTTTTGTATGAACTAGAGATCCACTTCTGCTCATTGTTCCCCGGAGACCCCAAAGACCTGAATACAGAGTGTTAATGGAGTTACACCACATTTCACTGCAGTCTAAATTTTTACTCTTTACGTCATGCCACAACACAGACCTCGTCTCGGGTGAAACGTGGTTGTTCACAGTGGGAAATATTTTTCTCTTCCTCTGTATGAATAAATTTGTTTGCATAATTTACAGGTTGGAGTTTATTTTTCAGTTATTTTTCAAGGACTGACTTTCTTTTCTATTTTATTATGCCTTTGCTTTAAGATTCCTTTTTCCCCTTCCAAAAGGATAGTGTTAGTGGCCTCTGTGAAGTAATGTGTCCCTGACTGGGCTATCAATTGCAGAATGAGGTGTTTGCACCTGACCACATGTTTGTGCTTCCTGAGATGAACCTTCTGGATACACAGTGTCTGATAATACTATTGTGGAATGGATTTTTAAAGCTAATTTCTTGCTACGCAAGTGCTGTGTGAAACTTTTTCTTCAAATATTTGTTTACTGACTGTGGTTAATCCTGTAGCTTGTGTAGTTATGTTGTGACCCATAGCTATGAGGCTAGAGCCTTTAATGAGTTTTTCTTCTCTCTTCCAGTAGGTTTAAATGAAAGATAGCATAATTTTATGGTATCTTTATTAAATATCAATAAGCGATTCATCTTATAGAGAAATAACTTCAAGAAAGACTGGACATTTAGTTTGGTCCTAACTGTGTTCATTTGATGTATGTGCAAAGAAAATAGTTAGCATGTTAATGTCTCCTTCAAAGTTTAGCTGCTATTTCTCCCCTGTTCTCAGGTTTAATGAGAACCATATGTGGGAGAATGCCATACCCACATGAGCCATGGAGAGAAAAGCAAGGATGTAGGACTGCCTTATTCCATATAATTTTTCATATATCAACAGGCAAAGTCTTCAATGAAGTATTTCCTGAGATGCAGTGTTTTTCCTGATTAGCATCCAGAGGATCTAGGCTGAGATCTATTCTCATTACTTTTTCCCTTACACAACAGCAGCAGGAAGGTTTTCATACTGGGTGTGGAAAGAGCCCAAGTGGAATTGAATGAGTAACACTGCAGTGTGTCAGGAATGGTACATGAGTAGTGCAGATCAAGAACATGGTAAAGACATATTTTGTACATAGGTGTGTAAAGCTAGAAGTGATCTCGAATTCTTGTTTGGGCGAAGTTAATTCTTGTAATTGTATGATTGTCATTAAGGGTCAATCCATGCGAAGACTTGATCAGTGTTAATTTGCTACCTTTTCCACAAATTCATAGATTGTCTGAAAGGAAAATAAAAAATATTTTTCTAAGACAAGAGTTAATATGCATTATTGTATATTTGGGGCACAGCATTTTAAAATGTATTATGCATTGCTATTAGGATATGAGAATGTAGAAGCTAAACACACTTACCATATAAAGCATAATGAACTTTTCAATGTAATTTTTATAGCACTAAAAAAGTCAACAAAGAATAAAGCTATGCCTGGTTATATTCCTCTCCTTCAGGAAATGCTGTCAATATTGTAAACAAGAAAATGTCTTCTCATATAGGAGTTTCAGCTTAATAATGGGCTTAAATATTACAGCAGGTCATTTCAGAGCTGTACACTGAACACTGCAGTCCAATTACTAACATAACCTGTTGCACTTGCATTTGTTCTTGGTTCTCAAGCTCATCTTGCTTGCGATAGCGTGATGCTAATGAGAAATATGTTTTTAGTAAGTCATTCAAAGCCAACTTTATGGAAGCTGTATTAATGTATATCTTTCATTATTATTATATTTTTATCATTAACATTTTCTCTCAGGGAATTCCAGAATAAAAAACAATTTCTAAGAGCGATCACTAAATGCATATAGTTCTGGTCTGACTGCTAGACAGTATTTTGTTACCTTTCATGGGCTGTACTCACACAGCATGCTAGTTCATTCCTCTTGAATTTCAGTATGCTATGTGCTACATTAGAACCTATCTGCATTTTTTTATAACAGAAGAGTAAAGAGCTGTGCATGTGAGCAAACTGCTCTATGGGATGAAAATGTTCACCAAATTCTAATACTGAGCCCCCTCAACATCCACTGGAATTCAAATGGCAATCCTTAGTTGATAAATATGAGAGTTTTTTTATAAGGACTGCCTGTCAGAATCACTTTTCACTTAGCCCAGAAAGAAATTGTTACACTTAAAAATATTTCATGGTCACTTTTTAATGGAGAAATGTTCTATTTCCAAAATGTGAAGCTTAATGAAATCGGTTCAATTTTTCAGAGTAAAAAAGATTCAAAGTACCTAAAGACATTTTTAACTGCAGAAAACATGAAAAGTATGCACAAATTTAACACACACACACACACAAATCTATTTTTTAATTCAGCCCTAAAAGAAAATGTGCTGCATTAGACTCCAGAGTCAATACAGGTATTCAATGTTTTTGACATTTCATTAGGTATCCATTCTCTCCCTTAATGCTTGTTTCCTTCTAAGGGAGAGTGGAAATACCCAGGGAACAATCATTCAAAATGTCAGGCCCATTAAATATCTGATTTGACAACTGAAACAAATTTATGAAGATTTAAATAAGACTCCAGTTAATGTTTTATCCAGGAAAAAATAAAGTTAGCAAGGTGGGTGAATTCAGAAAAAAGAACTGATATACGTTGCTCATAGCTTTGAATATTTTGTGTTACAAGCATGGATCCTTACAGTATGATTTCAATTTATACGCTACTAAAAGTGTGAGAACTGAAAAAATACTTAATTTAAATGGAATAATAAATAACATAATGGAAAGTAAGTCTGCTATTCCAGTTTCTCTGAAAAAAAGGCTAGTTCTGTCAGCCCTATGGGTATGTAAAAGACTAAGCCTATTAATTAATTATTGCAGGAAAAAAAAGGATCTAATTTTCCAAGTTGTCATTGTGACAAATCACAATAGAAATCTCCTCCTGTATGAAGGTTTCTGATTAAGAAAAACAAAGTTCTGGCCACACTTCCAAATACCAAATGGAAACATTTGTAATTAACCAGTTGCATGCAAACGTGAAACATCCCACAGAATAGCCATTGCCATGTAGCAAAAATTAATAGCTTGGACTCCAGTTGTTCACCTTAAGCTGGACTGAAACTAGTGACTTAATCCAGAGTTCCAAATCAGTGTGGTATCAGCTCCTCCATCAAAGATCACCCGTTATTTGAGGAGACATAGGATCAGTTTAGAGTGTGCAAACTTTTGAAACCTTGAAATATTTCCATGATAGGGAAAAAAAAAATACTTCCCCTTCCCCACCCTACATAGGTGTCAGTCTGCGCAGAAAAAAACAGGAGGCTTTGTGAAACTGTTGCAGAGATCTTTTTCCTATTGGTGAGTAGACGTTTAGACAATTGGTTGAACTCAACAAGAAACGGGGAATAAGGATTTTACAACCAGGTCCTGGTTTTTTATTCATTCTGTTCCACAGCACCACACATACAGCTGCAAAGTGCTAACCCATCTGTTCTCGGAATTTATTCAGATCCAATGGACTAAAAATACTCTGTCTGCCAAGTAGACAATCAAAGTGATTTGAAAGGGCTCGGATGCTTTTACTTTGGGCCACAGTCTGCAGATAAATTAGGAGGCATCAAGGTGGTTTGTTGGTTGTTGGGTTTTTTTTCTCTTCCCCCAGACCTATTAATAATGAACCAAATTCACAACAACCAAGGAGAAACCTGCCTATTGGCTACCATTCTCTTTGTGATACTGTGTCTGCACCTGCCTATGGTGCTAAAATTCAAGTTACACTTTAGTAATTGATGATCACTTGCCAGATCCATTTATAAAGCTTTTTTATCAATGTCTTTGGTGGTTCGTTTTGTATCAGCAGCAAATCAATGAAATTTTAATGGAACAGAGTGCTCTACTTGAGACCGAATTAATGTTGCTTTACCTGTTTCAAGATCCAGTGAAGTTCTCAAAGACTAGAAGGAGAACAGTTTTTCAGATTTTTTTTTTCTTGGATAACTTTGTTTCTGCACAACGGTAGCATCCCTGTGGTCACCTGTAATGACGATTAAATGGGTTAATGAACTTGGTTTAACATTAGCAACGTACTGAGAGAGACAATGGAAAAATGTGGGGTTTGAGGCTGATAGCTGGATCCTCGTAAATGCCACAGAGATGTAGCAACGGACACGTTAACTCCTACGAATGCTAACTGGGGAGTCAGGAAGGGTCTGAAATGGTTTAACCATGCACAGGGAAGTACAACAAGGTCTTGAACTGGGTCCCCTTATTTAAAACCGCAGGAGGCTCCTGTATTGTTGTCAGGGTAATCAATAGTATCAACCGCTGCATCCTTCAGAACAGGCTGTCAAGTGCAGACGTATTGAGTCCCGGGGCTTTCAGTGCATCAATCCTGCCAGCCCTTTTTTCACAAATTAAGAAACTTAACAGATCTTGAAAAGCTCCAGCGTTGTCTTGGAGCCATCTGTCCAGCAAAGCGATCGCGCTATTTTATCGCCTTGTAGGAATGATCTCTTCCTAGTCCTCTAAGCCATATAAAGTGGTATTCTATATGGGAAATACCATTATGTGGTATTTCACGTTATTTTTTTTGCTACTCCAGATGACTAAAAAGCGTATGACAGAAGAAATGTCTTTCCACTCCAGCTTAAACAGACTGGAAGGAAACCTAAACCTTTTCGTGACAATTTAGCTCAAGGCTTGTGCTGCGAGCTCTGTGCAATTTGACGCGTAGCGAGAGCCGAGGCCGGGCTCCCTCCGCAGAGCCGGGCGGCAGCGGTACGGGAGCCGAGGCCGGGCTCCCTCCGCAGAGCCGGGCGGCAGCGGTGCGGGAGCCGAGGCCGGGCTCCCTCCCCAGAGCCGGGCGGCAGCGGTGCGGGAGCCGAGGCCGGGCTCCCTCCCCAGAGCCGGGCGGCAGCGGCGCGGAGCAGACGGTACCTGCCGGGGCGGCCCCAGCGTGAGGCGCGGCCTCACAGGCCCGGGACCTCGCTGTGTCAAACGCCAGAGCAGAGCCCGCTCGCGGCCTTCGCGCTCTGTGGCAGTTGCCAGGGAACGAAAGTTCCTGCACGTTAAACCCTCACACAAAGCCCTTCTGTCAGTAGCTTTTAGGATCCCGCGAGGCTTGGGGGGTTTTTGTTATTATTTTTTTTTTGAACAATTAGGTTTCAGGTGCTAAACGACGCTCAGCTGCTTGCTGATGACCGCAACTCAGCCGCCGCGCCTGCGCAGCTGAAGAGTTCCCTCAGGCGCTGCCCGCCCCGCAGCACGTGCAGCCGGGTGGCCTTTCGGCCGCTCCAAAGTGACGCTGTTGAACTTTATGCTTCAAATCCGGCAATTTTTAGCCACGCCGAAAACAAACAAACGAAAACAAACCTTTGCAAGCGAAAGAAAAATTGAGATAAGTAGCAAACAGCGCTGTTTGCGTTGACTAAGATGGATTGAATTGCTCTAAATTCACCTGCGCTGATCTGGATTCACCTGGTGTTGCTTTTGTCACAAGTTTTGACAGACTTCTCTCTTTTTTTTTTCTCCCTTCTGCTCCCTGAGACCTGGTCTCTCAGTGTGGCTGGAGGAGCTGGCAGCTACAGCAGCTGCAAAGGAGGACACAGGGTGGAGCTGGCCTGGCATAGTTTGCTCATCAGTGCTCCAAAGTGAAGGCTCTCAGGTTGAGAGCTTAATCTTGCAGCTTTATTGGATGAAACTTTCAATAGCAGATTGCATCTGCCAAAACCCTACTGTTTATTGTGTCCTGTCCTAACCCAACCCAGGCCTGAGGAAAGCTTTTTCTGTGGGTTGATTCCTCTCAGGCTGACCACAGTTGATAATTTACGGATTGACAAGATAAAACTGGCAGTAGGAAATACATGGAGGAATACTGATCTTGGTTTAAGGACTCTGTCTGCTGAAGAGGGCTTACTCAGTTGTGTTACTTGTGGCTGGATAATGGAAATGGAAGTCCATAAGGAAGCAAGCTGCCATATTGCCTCCAAAGGCAACAGGAAGGAGCCTTCTTCTCCAGTAATACTCCCCTGATGAAGGTGGGCTGGTAGGTAAGATGCATTTTTCTGTTGTTGTTTGGCTTATCTTCCCAAAATTGCCAGGGTAACGATGCTGGAATGTAGTAAAGATATTGGCTGATTTTTTGAAATAGGAAATGCCACAGTGATTACTAAGATTAGCGTTCACTGGCCCAATTCATTAACCAAGTCCAAAGTTTATCTAGAAAGATTGTAAAGGAAGAAATTGCCCAACATGTCTGTATCTCTGTGAGTCATTGAAAGAAAGTCAAATATTAGTTCAGTATCGAGGATATTTACAAAAAGGTAAATGTGTTCTAATTTTTCAAAAGGGTATTGGATCAGGCCTTGAATGCAAAAGATAAATCTGCCTTCTTGCCTTCACAGTCACAGCTAGAACACACATTACCAGGGCAGTTTATGCTTCCCTTAATGGAGGTGGTTTTATTCAATGAAATAGAACCATAGAATCATAGAATTGTCAGGATTGAAAGGGACTTTAAGTTAAGATCATCGAGTTCCAACCCCACTGCCAACCCTGCTAGATCAGGCTGCTCAGAGCCCCATCCAGCCTGGGCTTAAAAACTTCCAAGGATGGGGCTTCCACCACCTCTCTGGGCAACC
>WTSP01013010.1:0-80382 GCA_025331215.1 Actenoides lindsayi
CCCTTTGTAGAGCTTCCCTACCCTCAAGCAGGTTGACGCTTCCACCCAGCTTGGCGTCATCTGCAGATTTACCAAGGGTGCCCTCTACCCCCTCATTGATGAAGATGTTAAACAGGAATGGCCCCAGTACTGAGCCCTGGGGGACTCCACTCGTGACTGGCAACCAACTGGATTTAACTCCATTGACCACAACTCTTTGGACTCGTCCATCTAACCAGTTTTTCACCTAGGAAAGTGTATGCCCATCCAAGCCAAGAGCAGTCAGTTTCTCTAACAGAACACCTTGGGAAACAGTGTCAAATGCCTTACTAAAGTCAAGATAGACAACACCCATAGCCTTGCCTTCATCAAACAAGTGGCTCATCCTGTCATATATATGTGTTTCTGCAACCTTTGTCTCTATTATGAACACGTATTTCCCTGCGTGGAAATGTAGGAAATGCAGGCTGGAAATGGTGTGTGATGTGTCTTAGCAAATGCTGATTTTTTTTTTTTCAGTAGCTAATAGTTAAATGCCCAATAAATTTTTGGGTTTGTATATATAAATACATACTCTCTTCCTGTTATTATTTCTGATGTTTACCCAAATTGTTTAATGTGCCTGTATAAAGAAGGCTGTGTTTCTGATAAACCACCTGAATTTTACCCACAATATATACATTTTTAAAACCCATGTGAATGCCCTGGGGACCCACTGTGCATGCCAAAGGGTAAACTGGGAGGTGTAGGAGTACGGGCTGGTGTGTATCTCCTGGGACTTGCACGTTTGGCAGGCTCAGGTTAGAAATTTGGCCAGCACAGTGGGAAACCCTGAGTCCCCAGGATAACCTGTGTTTTTAGTTGCAGTGTCCCGTTTCTCAGACCTCCCTTTGTCTTTTAGGATGTCGGGATATGGTACATCTTCCACCGGGTTCCCACCGGACAGTCCGAGGGGCAATATCCAGAGGGGCAGGCTGAACATACGCCCTTGGGAGTATTTTACAACAACAGAGTCCACTCCAATTTCAAGGTACGTGGATGATTTTTATATGTTTCTATCAATATAATAGTATGATGTAGGGCTGACCATGTGCGGTGCTCTGAAATTGGATGATCACGGGGGTCTTGCATTTTGATAAAGGTCTTTTAACACTATATCAAGGCACGATCAACTTTTGGGGGTGGTGCCCTTTTTAATAATTAAAGTGGGAGCTGAGCAGAATGGAGGTCCCATTTCAGGCACTTCAGCTGGGTGCTGCGTTAGAGGGGGGGTGCCCAGGCAATAGGTACACCTACTGCTAAGTGAGGTTTAAGGAATGACAGGCAGGACACTGAGCACTGCTGTTGGCTACAGTTGTGCAAGGCTATAGGTCGACGAGCAAAAGACATTTGTGCCAGGGCCTGCTCATCACCTTTGAAAAATGAGGCCAAAAATTCAAGGGTAATTCCAAGAAAAACACTTTTCCCCAAATATACTGTTGACATGGAAATGTAACCTGTAAGCTACAAAAAGTATTTTTAACTTATTTCTCAGGATTCTAGATTGAAATCAGTGCTGTTCTCTGTGTCTTGAATATTTTATGTCTTGGTCCGTGACAGCTGCTGTTCTAGCCCAAAGCCTTTAAGTTGGCTACAGCAGCTCATGTTCTCTTTTGACTGTCGGGGGACTCGTCACTCTTTATTTAAACCTTAATTCTTAACAACACTCTTCTTCCAAAATGTTATCAAGAGCTTGGCAGAGTCCCTTATTGCTTTCTGTGAGGGAGAGAGAGAGTGGGAGTTCAATGCCTTGCTTTGGGTCAGAAGACAGCCCAAGATGCTGATGCATAACATATGGCAGGGTAGGCTCTGTCCTGACTTCAGCATGCTACATCCTGTGCTAATGTCATGCTGCGCAGTGCCAAGTGACATGGAAAAGGAAGAGAAAATCCAGGCTGCAGGCACTCGCTGTGCCTGCACACACTGACTGCCCACGTTCATTGATAAAAATCTGCGATCTCTGGTCTCTGTTGGGTGGTCTCTTAAAATAATTAGAGTCATGTGCATTTTCAGGCTGGTTTGTTTATTGGAAAAGGAGTAAAGACAACAAGAGCCAATGCTGAAGATCCCAGAGAGTATCTCACTGTCGACAATGCCAGGTAAGCACATGCTATATGGCTAAATATTTTGGATAGTTGTGTTGCTTCTTGGCTTCTGAATTACATTTAGCAGATCGTTAATGCCTCATTATGGCTGGAGCATCTGAAAAAACCACACAAGCTATCTCTGATGTGTAGGGGCAAATACTTCATAGCTGTGCTCTGAATTGTTTGTTATTGCTGACCAAAATTATACACATGCACTTGGGGTTATGAGGACTAAGCAGTGAAGCACATGAAAGGGGATCCAGATCGCATTAGTTCATTAGCTGTTTTGTAAATCCAACATTTCTTACCAATTACTGAGAAGAATTTACATCTGAAAGATTATATAAGAGACTGCTGAGTCTGATCTAGAATTAATGAGGAAAATAAAGTAGCTTCAGAGCTTTTTGTCAGCAGCTTTAAAATCTCTGAGCTTCCTTTTGCAGAGTGGAAGCAGGTAAATTAAGGCCATTTCCTCATTCACTGCAGCCCTATGGGTCTATGTGAGGAGGTTATGGCAGAAATCAGCTATTGCTCCTGGTCAAGCCCTGGATTTTTTCCTCCTCCATCATACCCTGTCAAGGCCACATATGATGCTCCCCATATGGTGACTTTGTGTCCCTTTGTGAGACTTCCTTGCCAAGGTCATTCCCTTAGGCCTTGAGGAGGCATGTCCCATAGTACATCAGCTGGAAAAAGTAGGAGGTGAGGGGAGACTCAGAAAAAGCAACAGTGACTCTTTTTTTCCCAAATGTAGCACAAATCTACCATTAGCAGCCAGTGAGGCCTGCAAATAATTGAGAAGTTCTCAGTTCCCAGTGTGAATCCTATTTTCATATAACAGCTTCTCTTTCAGCAGAGACAGAAGCATATGGAGGTCTGGTCTCTACACGGAAGGGAAGCAGCTCCAATTACTCTGTTATCTTTGCTGAATTTGATTCTTGAAAGTGCCTAACTGATTTTTTTAGCGTCAGCCCAGGAATTCTCAATGGGCCTTGTAAGGACAATTCCAAAAGGACCCAAGTGACTTGGGAAAAATAATTTCTATGCCTCTAAATCACACTGAATCAAATTAAGGAGTAGCTGTGGGCCCACTGAAGTCTAGTGAGAAATCGCCTATTGATTTCACTGGGGCCAGAATTTCACCCTTATGAATGTTTCTTGTTTTCTGCTCTGTACCAAAGCACAGAAATTAAATCAGGATAATAGCCTGACTCTGATCCAGGGCATATCACTTCTTTAGGCCATTCATACTGATATTTGGAAGCCAAATGAAGTCTGCCCAAGCACAGCCTCCTCTGTCTTGAGTTTGGTTCCTATGACTCCTGTGCCACATTAACTAAGCTCCTTTCTTCAGGTTTCATCCACATCAAGATGCTGATCCTGAAAAACCACGAGTACCTGCTGTGATTGATGGTCTTATTGCTTTTAAAAATAATGACCACGGGGCCTGGGCCAGAGGTGGTGACATTATTTTCCGCAACTCAGGGTAGGTTACTGGAGTTACGTGTTCTGTCGTTCCCCTCGTGGCAGGCAGAAGTAGGTCTGTAGGCCAAATTCACCGCAGGCATTCCTCATCATTGACATCGTTGTGTTTCTTCCGTCCCAGGTTTTCAGACAATGGGATTGGACTCACTCTGGCAAGGTAATTTCTTAAAGTGGACCTTCTTCCCATTGTAACCTTCTCCCCCAGTTTGAAAGGCTCACGAATGGGTGTTGAGACACTCACTTGGTAATTAGTGTAAGACACAAGAAAATGTTGCATTTCCCTCCCAGACCACATGAACTCTTCCCTGAGCAGCCATTAATACAAGGGGCAATTTAGCCTTTCATCCTCTTTGCCTCAGCATGTCTAGTGAATGCATTATAATTGTTGAATATTTCATTTTGGATGGTAGATCCTGAACCAGTAAACTAAACATCTGGCTCTGTGTTCAGGGAGATTTTTCTTCTGCTCTAGCCTGGTGGAGCTGCTGCTCCATAGCTCCATTACCCATAGCTCATGTGCTGCCAGGGCAGGGTGGCTGGGATGATCCCATGTAGTGGCACAGCAGGTCTCCTGCCTTCTCTGCTGGTGTCTACCATGCTCCTGGTGTTCTTATCTCAACACCTCTTGTGAACAACCTGAAAAAAAAAAAAAAAAGCCATACCCAAAGCCCATTGCAGGCAATGAGAATCAGTGCTATTTGGCTCTTGCTTCAGGGATACAGCTAAAGCGATTTGGTATAGAGGTTATATATACATATATATAGGTTAGAGCTGGTTGCACCCAGAGTAAGTTACCTATATTACTGATGCTCAAGCACTAAGGTACCTTGACACTAGCTTGCTGGTTTCTAAAGAGATTTTAAAGCAGGCTGTTTTTTTCCATATGTCTTTTCCATATGTTTTTTTTTTCCAAATTAGCAAAGAAATCCTACTATGTCAGTGGTGCAATTAAAAGTGTTAATTAATTGGTTGTGCTATGCTGTACCGTTATCTGGTGTTTCTTTGCTTGTAGTGATGGGACTTTCCCAACAGATGAAGGCTCTAGTCTGGAGGTTACACGCTCCATTTTTATTGGAGAAAGCAGCAACTTTGGCTCCCAGGGAGGCCAAAACATCTACTGGGGAAAAGGGGCAAATGGTGAATACAGAACATTGCCCAGAAACAGGTGGGTTATTCTTTAACATTCCGTCTTGGCATTAGCATAACCTAGAAGAAAAGCCGCAGGCATTAATGTGACTATGAACAAGTAATTTATACTGGGTGTTTAAATTATTGTACAGGCCAGAAATAATAAGCATCCAAATAAACTCACTGTTTAGTCCAACAGCTTGAGAGCATTCTTGACTGAATGTGTTTGATTTAATTTTCTGCCTAATTTATTAGTCACTGGAGAATGGATTAGAGAATCTGAGGGACACCAAATGGGTTTTGTGTAATGCTTCAGTAGCACAGCATCGAGCTGATGGCACAGCTCCTGCACAACGTGCCACTGTCCCTCCTGCCGGCATAGCTGGGCAAACACTGATGGTTTGACAAAGGAGAAGCCATTTGTCATTATTGCATCTTATTTCTCTTTCATTAGCTGTATGCTGTTTTATAGTTTCATAGCAGCACAGCCTCCTGTCTAGCAACCACAGTGCCTACCCACGTCCCCGTAGCAAGGCTTGCTTCCCCAACCTGAATTCTACCCTAATGTGTGGGTTTGGTGATTCTCACCAACTATTAGACTCTCTACGAGGAATAGAAAATTAAGTAATAACCAGTACTCAGCACATATGCCATGTACACAGCCCTGACTGTACATGTCTCAGCCATAAGTGACATGGGAATGGGATCTGTGTAGGACAGCAAGAATAATCAGAGCTAACCCCAGTCATTTTCAGTGTTGTTATTTTAATTGCAATTGCAAGAATTCTCCTTTGCAGTTCAAACAAATTCTGATCGTCTGTGATATTGTTAAGCAATGTATTCTTGGAAAGGAATATGTTGAAATATCTGATATCTGTCCTTTCATTATGCCATAATGCAAAATGGGATGCAGGGGTTGTACCAGACCCAACTACTGAGATAACTGGTCTCTGGAAACTGAAAAATTATTTGGTCAAGAAACATTGTTTGTGCCTGATGTTTCCAATTGGCAAAGTGGTTTTTTGGTCTCTAACACCGACCAGTAAGAAAAAACATTGGGTCTGGAGGTGGAATCTGGGTCTCAGTAAACCCCAGGCTGGAGAAAGCTGGTGTGTCTGTTTTCTGTCCACTTTGTGTCTTTCATGCAACTCTTTCTGGACTTGGTAGGCATTGACCTACCCTACCAAGCCACTGCTAGCTAGCTTCATTACTGTCTGTGAAGGTGATGAAGGCCACCCTTCAATCAAACATGACTAGGACCAAGCAAAACAAACCATGGAAGGGGCAGGTGACTCCTGTGCCTCCAATGGTGTCTCCTTCAGCACTGATTTCTTGACAACATGTACATAGACCAATACTGCAGAAATTGCTTTTCTGTATGAAATACTGTGGACTAGGTCCTAGGGATCTTGTGTGAAATGGATTGTGGGGAGAGGAGAACCTGCAGTGCACCACTTAGTACTTACTTCCAAGGAGAGACCTGCCTCCAGAGAATCTGGCTGATACAATTTTTTCAATCATGGTGATGTTTTCCTGAGAAACCTGTCTGCCCTGGAAAGGGGAACCTGATGGCAATGCGGCCACACAGCCCTTTGGGTCTTCCTCCTGGTGATGAACTGCTGGGTGGATGGGGAGACAACGGTTTTGAACTGCTTTATCCCAGCTTACAAGCCTTAGGCAAGCTTATGAGTCTTTTGTTTTGTCTCTTGAACCTTATCGTATAGAGGAAGCTCAGCAGAGTTTCATCTTTCATTAACTGTGTCATAAGTGTCCAGATCCCAGTTTGGGGAAAAGAAAGGTAGTTTAGCTACTTGGTAACATCTTTCTGTGCCTTCAGGAGAAGACTCAGAGTTTATTCAAGCTTTTCACACAGGATTGTGCTTGTTTTTAAATCTCACAGGACATTTCCTATTCGTGGATTCCAGATTTATGATGGGCCTGTCAGGATGGCAAAATGCACTTTCAAGAAGTTCACCCCTACTGTTGACAGATACTCAAGTGCCATTGGGTTCTTCATGAAAAACTCCTGGCAGATAAGCCCTCAGAATAATGTGTCACAGATCCTGATGGAGAAAAGTGTAAGTAAGAAAAGCAGAAGTGTGTGCTGTTAGATGTGCAAGTTTTTTAAGTTTTCAGAAGTGGTGAGAGATCTGTCCTGGTGCAGGAATTCCCAAGCAGCGGTGCGTATTACATTGGTGCATACTGTCAATTCATTTTGCAACAGATTTGTTGGTTTTTTGTTCTTAAATGAAGGTTATTTATAAGCCAGTAAAATGAGATGGTATCTTATGCATGGACAGACATACCTTAAAAAATCTGCACTAGAGGAAAGTTTCACCTTGTAACCAGAAGAGCCAGACCACCACTTTGAGCTGGTGCAGTGTTACCAGCTTATATATGCTGAGGGCCTGTTGAGGACCTGGCCTCAGATGATGAGAGGAACACAAATGAGATGTCAGGAAAGAGAAAGCTGCAATACAATTCTTATACAGAAATAGCAAACGCACTTAGAAGCAAAGCCATGACCCAGTTTCTGGGGGTCAGCAGTGAAATTCCTGTTGAACACAACAGAGACTTCCCTTGAGCAGCAGAATGGGACGCTGTATCTCTGCCTTGGCAGGAGCTGTAGGATGCTGAGCAATTCCAATCCTTGTCCTGGATTCCTGCAGGGATCATGGTCCTGCACACTTGGCTTAGGAAATGATAGATTACACCTGGCTCGCTCCCAGGGGTCACAACCTCTCCTTAGCTTTTTTCAAACAAGGTCCATCCTTGTTAAGATGTCCATGAACTATAGTAACTTTGGCTTGAGGTTTGGCTTTATCTTGGAGAAAATTTCCATTACTCTGGGACTGACCGGTATCACTCCCTCTGGCAAGCAGTTAGTTTGTCTGTCCCCTCTCTGGTACACTTTAGACCAACAACAGGAGGGTATTTCATGAAAGGATGATGTTGATTGCAGTCACTTGACTGCTCCTCTAAAGAAAGCATTCATTTCAATAAAGAGATCTTAGTTACCTTAGATGCTCTAGGAAGCTTCGGAACAAGAATAAGGGCTAATTTACTGTACATTCTTTACGTCCTTTGGGAAATGGGTATAAGGTGATCATGGGGAACATGAATGAGAAAATCAACCTGGAACCAGGAAGGGGAGCTTAGAGAAAAAATTGTGATGAAAAAGTTAAATCGGTGGAATGGGAGTGAAAATTTTCCTCCAGTAATGTCTGTAGGACTCTGTCCAACAGAAAGATTTCAGATGACATCTGTGAGCATTAGTGAAGGGGATGATTACATCTTGCATGGCTGAAAATGCATCTTTTTAATACAGTTGCATCATTTGGAGCCAATGAGCCTGTTAAATATCCCAGCATTTTTTGTCTGAGAGGCAATTTAGTACAACACCACCTTTAAGATCAAAGGTTTTCAAAGTAAAAATCATCAGAAGACTTACTAAATATCTCTGCAAAGCAAATTAAGATAGTATAGTGTCAGCCTATTAGGCAAAACTACTAATGACATTATCCCAGTAAGTATTTACTGTGTTGTATATTTCTAAGAAATATCCATTTCTGAAGGTGATATTTTGCCAACTGAAAAATCATATATGTTTATAACCACCTGCATCCCAGCAGTTTTAATTTGATTCTGTTTTATCTGGATTGAAACCAAATGTACTAAATCTGATTTCAGGCTTCAAGGACCATGGTTAGTTTATTGGTTAGTTTATTGTTTTGTTGCTAATTGTTATATGGGACAATATGTCTTTGACTAGTTAGGACAGAGCCTGTAGACAGTTTTAATTAATTTCCCATCCCCAGGCTTCATTTTGTTATTTTTTAAAGGGTTAGCTACCCTTTACTAATTCCCTAAAGGATAATAATTTTAAAGTTATTTTTTTAGGAAGAAATGAGACATTACTGCAAGTTGTATAGTGATGACAAAACTATTAGTCATGCTGAAGGAATAGTTGTATAATTAATCAGATTAATCAGCAGATTGGTTAGACAATGAAATAATAAAGCCAGTCAGGTCTTGTTTAATTCCAGCATAAAAATAACAGTCAAATAGAACAGAAGACCTAAACATTGCACTCCACAAAAAGTATTCTAGTTGCCTTTCCACTGATAAATCTAAACCTCTTCTATTAAGGTATCTGTGCATTTATCAATAGCAGCAATATTGCTAGGCTTGTTTGAAAAAGTGTGCTTCTAAGCTATTTCAAAGCAATAGTTGGTCTTAACCCAGCTGAGGGCTGGACTGGTGGTTGTGATCTCCTGTAGGTCTGATCACTGTCAGTAGGAGTTGCAGAGCTCAAAGGAGATGGCCTCAGCCCCAAACAGAGCCATGTCCAAACAGGACACTCGTGCATCATTTCTTAAGACAACCTGACATATCTCTTTTTAGTCATAAGCTAGCAACCCATTCATCCATCTGTCCTTTCTCTGTACAGCCATTGTAGAGTGAGGTGAGGAGCAAGAGGTTGTACATGACTTTGGGGTCCCGTGAGCAAGGCCACCTCCAGTAGGTGCAGAAGATGCACAAACTGTCCCAATTCATATCCATTGCTAATAGCCTCTCTGATTAATTTTTCCCCATGGCTGGGAGCTTAGGGTGGATTCAAGCCTATTCTACTGCTAACTGTGCCAACACTACAGCATCTCTGAAATTACTTGTGCCAAAAAAATCCAAGTGGTCTGTGGTGGATGGGTTTGTGGTCCCCAGAAGAGCTCAGGGAGGACAGCACTGGCTCTTTGCTGTGGTCTGTCGATTCCCATGGGATTGCAGTTCTGCCTAGCTAAGAGATGGGTGCTTCCTAATGTTGCCTTTATTATATTTAGCTTGTGTTGGTTTAGTGCTGAGTTTCTGCATTAAAGCAGAAGTTTTCCAACAGTTCATGGTGAGGAAAAAGAAAAGCAGACACTGAATTAAAGTGCCAGTCTGTTATCCCCTGAAAAAGAGGGCAGAAAGAAAAGTAACCCCAACCCTAAAGAGACTCCTGATGAAAGGGAACTTGCAGGCTGAGGCCTTGTATCACTTCAGAAGAGTAAAGCCACACGAACGTGGGCAGAGTCCCTAGGTGGTAAAACAGAGGAAGATTCACACTGGTTGAAAATGGTTTCCTTAAGATGGTATCAGTGATATAGTGATATGGCTTTTGTTGGCAGCTTGTGCCAACAATTGAATTTTGGAAAAAGTTGCCAGTTGTTATGATGTTTTCCAGTACAGTATTAATTTTTAATACAAAAAGTGGTTTCCACTGCAGTCTTCGGGATTTCTCTGCAGGTGTGTTATGTGTGTTACCTTGGGACAGGTTAACTTAGCATATTCCTAAGAGATTATGTACTCACATAACCATCATCTGTCAGGTCTCCCTGTCAGGTTTCAGACAGGTAATTCAAGCAACCTTTATACCACATCATTCCCAGGTAGTCCACGCCTAATGAAAACTAGATGTCTGAATAGTAATGTGGTAGCTAGACGTGACCTGTCTCTGCACCCTCTTCTACCTCATTCCTAGCTCCACATGGTCAAACCTGACGAGTTGAGTCTTTGTTCACTTAAAAAAAAATACATCTTGCCATAGCTGTAATTGCAAACTGAGTGCACCCCTACCCCGCAGGGTACAGAAGTAAGGTAACCTTGAGGCTTATAAAAGAAGTGACGCAGCTCATTAGCATTTCCATTTTGTTGCTGACTTTCAGACTTTTTTAGAGGAGAACGTTAGAGATCAGGTTAGCGTTAGCACCAAAACTGTCTGCTGCTGGCTGAAAACACTGGGGCTGTGCCTTAGTTTGTTTTGAAGTGCAGCTGACTTTGTTCTCCTCCCCAGTGAAGTGCCTGTTTTCATCTTCAACTCCAGAAGTGCACTGTCACAAAGTATTTATAATGCAGCTTTGCGCTGCAGAACAGTGTTTACTTTCTTTTTAATATCTCCTCTTTTATAAATTAAAATGAAAGAAAAAACCCCCAACTTTTAGGATTTTGCCAAGTAGCCCTTCGGGTAAAACTTTCCTGCAGTGCAGAAAAAAAAAAAAAGGTCTTAAACCACTCAAAAATGCATATTGAAGTTCCATTTAAGAGCCTCTTTTAAATGAGACTACTTCAACTGTTTGTTTAGGAGACTCATTTTTGGACAAGAAGGTGGCAGAAAAGTGGCTCTAAGATCTAATTTCATTTTAAAGGAGTGAAAACTTTTATTCTGCAAGTAGTTCTTGCTGCAGTGGTCATTCTTTATAAGCTAAGGGGACTTTCCATCTAACTCAGAATCACAATGACCCTGCTATTCTTCTGTGCTGTTCTGTTTATTATTGTTAAAATAAAGCCTTTAAAGCCCTTAGTAACCTTTCAGCCTAATCCTGCTGATCCTAATTCTTACTCGTGCACAGTCCAATTAAAATTGGGCTAAATGGAACAAATTACAGTCCTTTTGGTCAGTGTGATCCAGTTGCTGTTTATACTGTCTTCTTTTATACACATTGCTGCAGGATTCATTCAGAGTGCTTGAACTGGAGTAATTATTTTCTTGAGTTCTTCAGAACTTAATTTTCACATGGTGTAATAATTTTCTCTGTAGACATTAAAATATTCCATGCTTTTTTGCCTATCATCTGCAGTTTCCTTCTCTTGATGAATTTTCATAGCAGGACAGATTCTTTTACTTAGCTACCGAAAAAATCTCAAGAACAGGGCTATACATGATAAGGATAATGCTGCCTCCTGTTACTTCTCTTTCCTAAAAGAAAAACCTCTTCAAGGGATATATTGGAATGTGCACAAGAGCCAATTCCAAGAATTATTGTTACTTTTAATCGTTTTGTAAGGTTTTAGAAGGAATAGCTAGGAAAAAACAATGGCACTCATAGAACCACTTAAAACAGTCTTTGAAAGTACATGAGAAAACTCACCAAATACCTAGTAATTTTTGTTTCTTTGATGACTGCTGTGATATTCCCCAGTAAATTTCATAATCTTCCTATACTTCCCTACTCTTTGAGTCATCCTCTTTCTTTTGCCACTGCACAGTTTTTTGCTGTGTGGTTTCAAGGAATACGTGGTTGTCTGGATGCATTTCAACAAACCAGAAGTTTAATTCTTGTGAAGATAACTCCTTGGATGAAGAAATGAGGGGGAAAACCAATACAGTTAAACTTCTTTCTAAACAGATAGGACAAACCAAAACTCTTCACTCAGGCCATACAACTTTTTATTTCTAGCTGTATCACTGCTTTGCCTGTTAAAACATTGTAAACCCAAGTCCTTACTTAGAGCTAACCAGTGATTTTTTTCTTATTTTCTCTTGCTAGGTTGGACTGAAAGTGTTTTTTGGCAGATCAGGCCAGTGGTTTGGAAACAATGATAATGATGGTGACAAAACATCTGTCTTCCATGACCTGGATGGCTCGGTGACAGGGTATCCGGACACTTTCGTAGGCAGAGCAGACAACTACTTGCTGCGTCATCCCGGGTGTCTCACTGTCCCCCACTGGAACGGGGTGATGTGTACCGGGAAATTCGCACAGGTAATGGAGGGTGGCTGCTCACAACACCACTGGCAATGTTGGGTGGGTGTCCTCGTTCTGCTGAGGGGTGGGGTGAAGCCTATTCAACACTCCAGAACAGGTGAATTGAGTATAAATTTACTCCTCTCAGCGTCATCGGCCTAATTCCAAGGAGTCAGTAAAGCTCCTGTTGTGCAGCTGCCTGCAGCCTGTGGCTGAAGGAGCCCTGTCTCTTCCCATTGACTACAAGAAGCTGCAAGTTGAAACTGAGTTGGGGAAAGGCTGTTGTTTTCTAGTTCTTGCTTCCAGGCATTTGTCCACTCTGTGACAGGGCTCTAGTGGGTAAGTCTGGTGCATCAAGTTTCTGTAACGGAAGATGTTGCTTCTCTGATATGTCCCACTGTGTTCAGGGTGGTGAAATGGGTGGCTGAGACACAAACTCACACTTATTTCTCATCCAGCCATCACTGTCTGAGGGATGGGCAGTCTTAGGTCTTAAACCTTCACAGCAGTTTTCTTCAGCACACTGAGTTACAGACTTTAACTGAGATGTCAACACCTTGGTAGAAAGGACTGCAAATCCCAGATAACTTTTCAGTAGGAAAAGGTAGAAAGAACAATGAGAATGGTAAATGGAGAGAAAATGTGACCTCAAAACCATATTGTGGTTCATTGTATGTTGCTGGAATTTCAACAAGACCTTTGTGTGTGGATAGAGCACGCTGTAAATACGTGACTCACCACAGCTTTCAGTCACCTGTAACAGATCGCAAGTATCTCCCTTTGCTTCTCCTGGATGTTAATGTATTTACCAAAAAGGTATCTAGGCCTGTTTTAAAACTACAGTTACGAGGACATCTTTCCAGGTCTCCTCTCTCCTTCTGTTGAACAAGCCAACACCAATTGGGTGTGGTGGGCATACACAGCACCAGGTGGTTTGAGGTTAGAGAGTGAGTCCTGAGCATGCTCATGCAAGATGTGGCTTTTGGAAGGACCATTATTTTCTTCTGACTGCTGAGAACAGCCTTGCACTGTCAAATAAATACTGTAGTGAGGTGCATTGCTGGATGTGAATAGCAAGAATGGATTATGAAGTGATCTTAAAGTAAGATTGGAGTTTGTGAGATCCAGCAGATGTTATTTATTTATTAAGAGTCTTCTGTGCACTTGGGAGCATGCTGCAAACTCTTGTCTCATTGGGAGTCAGTAGACATTGCCCAAACATCAGCAGGTGTGACACAGGGTGAAACTCTACCTGAAGTCACTGAAGACCAGGGATTGTTAAGATTGAGAGGAACTCGAGAGGAGCAAGCTGTCAGGTTTCCCTTTTTACCAAGTGGTTTTGTGAGCATGGGGTTTAGCAGAGCCTGGTTTCTTACAGTTGCACTTCAGAATGGGTTTCAGACCAAGACTCATGAATTTTCAGTTTTGGGTGATTTCTGAAGGTGGTTTCTCTGTGGCTTCTCTGATGTGTAGTAACGTGTGGGGTTGTATTTTTGGTAGTCAGACACAGCACTCTGCCCCTCCTTCCCCCTTTCTCCAAGGAACTTTCTGCATGAAACTTATGGGAATGCAATCATCTTTGAGACCTCTATGTCTACATAATATGTACATAGTCAAATCCAGATTATGCGTGTCTCCTTAAACTAAAAAAAAAAATGTATATGCACTTACTTTAATTGCACAGCAGAGAGCAGGAGTTCCTATTTAAGTGTCTAGACACTGGATTTACAAGCCCTGGTTTGCTATTGACTAGACAGAGACAGGATTGGGCTCCTATGAAACACTCCCAATGAACAGTTTTGCTCTGCGTCCCTGGAGAAATGATCCTCTCTGCTCTGGCAACGTAACAGTTAAAATCATCACTGTAAACAAGTAGGCATTTATATTTTCATTTCTATTAATACTCTCCTGGTTATGGCAGTCTACATGGTGAGGCAGTTTTTCCACCATAGAAAATTTCCTTGGCTAGGTTTAGGCAAGCATAAACATTTGCTTCTCTGGGATCCATTACTTACCAGCATTTTTCAACTAATCAGCATCCAGCAGGATGAGTGAAGTTCATATTAAATGCTTCACTTTATGAGTTTTGGGTAGCGAAATACATGTATGTGCAAGGTAGAAGCAATTGGTCCCATGCAGCAGGGTTTGATTTAATTTGGAGGGTATTGTAGCTGGAGTATTTCAGCTTAACCCTGATTCTCAGCACCTTGTCTAACTGATGATTTGTTTGTGTGCTAAATTGGGAGTGTCATACTTCACATCAAAAACCTAAAAGAGTGAATCCGATTATGGAAAAAGATGGTTTGCTTTGATCTTAGCAACTCTATTACAAAATCTGTTTTTCTTTCCCTTTTCATGTAGCTCTGGTAGACAAGAACTCTTATTCTTCCCTGGTGCAAGCAGGTGGAAATGTCCTTTCAGTTCAAGGAAACAGTGACTCCTACCTCACCGCTGAACTGAGCCCATGATAGTCAGCCTAGGGATGGGCTACTTGGCATGGAAAAATGAGATCCAAGTCCTTCATCTAAAGCTGCAGGCAAATCCTTTCTGAGCAAAGTGCCTAGATTCAGTTAATTCCTTTCTGTTTGGTTTCTTTCATTCACTTGTCATGCCCTTCTTCTCCTGGATGTAATTTGCCTGAGAAAGGAAATGTCTGAGGAAAACCAATTCCTTTGACAGCTTTTCTAGCTCCACAAAATCCTGCGGAGACTTTCCGGAGCGTGTTTAAATCTGTCAGCTCAGTTTGACATTCCCACCTTCCTATGACTGGTTTATGGCCCTTCCTTCCCACCATCTCTAAGAAGCATTGTGCCACATTCCCCACGTGGTGTCCAAGACCTTCCTTCAGGAGCACTAAGAAATGCCTTATGCTTTGGCTCCAGTGTTGCCTTTCACTACCAAAGGAGAGTTCTGGGACCAGCTTAAAATAATTAAACTTAGGCAAGCAGGAACTATCAGGTTTGTCCTCCCCTTTTGATTCTGGAACCTGTAGGGTCAGTGTTGTCCAAACAAGACCAACCCCTTTGTTTTTTAATGGCAGCTGAAACTCTTCTGTTGCAATGTAAATAAAGTGAGCCTTTGAGGAGGAACACTGAAGAGAGGGAAATTCATAGGGCAGCACCACATCTTCTGGCAATCCCTGAGTCACTCAGGCTCCATCAGCAGGGCGCTGAAGTCCTTGGTGTCCTGCCAACCTGACTTTCTGCTGTTGCAAAGGCCAGTAATAAAAGAAAAATGTAGGGAGAAGCTTCTCCCGTGGCTCTCTCCATGTAGGTGGGTGAGATTTCCAACAATGCTGAAGTGGAGACTCCTCAACACCTGCATTACTTGTTAAAATGTAAATGAGATCCCTAAACCATTTCTGATTTTTATATAAATTGTAAGACAAGTGCCTCGGCTCCCACAGGGCAGTTACTGCTTCCTTGCAGACTTCACAGCAACTCATCATGAGAGGCTGTGAAACTTCTTTTTTGGTATTAGCCTTTATTAAAATAAGCAGAGTTTTTGGCAGTGCATGCTATTTTTTTCTATGAACTTAAAAGGTGTTAGACAGTCACAAGAGACTGCCACATAGCTAAATTAGTGTCACGTTTGAATTAACAAAAAACCCGATGCCTTGCTATTATAAAATACTTTGGGAACTGCTGTTGATTTTTCACCGGTTCACTTCGTCACTCCCTTACTGCAGGCGACTGAAGTAGAAATTATTCCACTTCTGTTAACTCCATTCTTGCAGTGAATGTTGGCAATTGCACTGATCCTGCATCTCGGAGACATACACCTTGAGCTGATATTGTGTTCTCAGTATCCGTGGAGCTGATTTTGGTACTGATGCTTCTAAATGTAAAGCAAGCACAGGATGCCGTAAGTAGCGACTGGTGCTTTTCTAACCCCAGGCAAACCCCTGCAATCCCAGCATATCTGTGATGCTTGAGGATGGTCAGCACCCCACAGACTGGGAAGAAAGAGAAGTCTGCAAGATACTTTTCAGCTAATGGTGTCTATATTTGGACAAAGGGGTCCAATTGTGATCTCTGATGTACACCCGTGGAAAATCAAAGTACTTTTGCTCACGTCAGTGACATCCTAGCATGTCTTAGAGAAAGAAAGATACACTTTTTTTATTTACAAAAGAATTTTAAAGTTTTCACTTGGCAGTTTCATAGAGAAGATGGTTTGCCCTGGGAAATTAACCCTTTTTGAATAGTCAAACTACCAGGAGGGTAGAAGGTATGTTTTGAGCTTCTCGTTTTTAAGATATTGACAGCTGACAGCACAGCAGGACAAAAGCAATGTTAAAGAAAGTAGAAAGCAAAACTTTTCTCAGAAACCAAGATTTTTCTGCTCCAGTACTTTGCATATTGCTTATCTTCATACTCCTATCCAGTTGGATAGTAGATCCCTCATGAATTGTAAAAGAAGTTATCTCCTCAGTTTCACAATCTACTTGGGAAAATTGCCATGTAAGCACATGGAAATCTGACACATCTTTTTAGCATGAAGTGTTAAGCAGCTAAAATGACAACTATGTCCATTAAACCATCCAGGCAAGTAAAAGGATCACATTTTATAACGTTTTAACTTGCTCGTCTTCTCCTACAACATTAAGCTGTCACCACGTCTCATATTTTAAAGTACCTTTATGACCCACTTTCTTCCCTTAAACATTTTAATAGAGCTAACCAAAAATTATGGAGGTGTTGCTAAGGGAGATGGATTTTTTTTATTCTAGAAAAAAAAAAATAAATCTGTTTTTACTCTACTTTTTGCTGCTATTAACAAGTGGTTTTCCTCTGCAAAAGTGGATGCAAGGAAGAAAAGCGATAAAATTTTCCAAACTCAGTTCAAGTGAATGAAGGTTTCACAGAGTAAAAGCTGAGGAAGAAAGAGGCCATGCTGTGAGTTTCTAGGAGCACTATGCTGGAACAGTGGCTGATGTTTCACCTGCCTGGGGCTGGTGGAGCTCAAAGGGTTGTTTTTACTTCATTTTTCTCATTGGGGAGTCAAAAGCAGCCTTTTGATGCATACCTCTTCTGGATTTTTTCTAAAGTGGGCCTTGATTGCAGTCCTAAAGGGGTGGCAAGAAACAAGGACTAGAACTGACACGAGCCAGCAACACAGAAGGGAGGTCAGGGGTTTCATGGACAGGGATTGGATTCCCTTCTTGTCCCCTCAAATGAGGGGGGAGGCCCAGAGAAAGGGATGAATGGGAAAATGTGGGGTGCTGCTTTCTGTGGAGCTTGGTGTGTTCAAGAAGGACCAAGCCACCTGGACTGTCATTTTAGAGCTGAGCCCAGTTGCTGCAGGAAACATGTCAGCTATTCCCTGCTCTCAGTTAGGGTCCTGTTGACTTAGTGATGCTCCACCTGGGCAAAATGGTCTCTTTGTGTAGGATCTAGATTGCTTAATCAGGGCATTTACCTACTGCGACCTTCTTTAATGCTAAATATTTTTCAAGATCCTCTAGATGTACTACTGTATTTCTGTGGGACTGAAAATCACATCCTTGGTAGCTTGCAGTTCTGGAAGGCATTCACTCAATGGCCACTGTTGCTCACTGAAGGAGACAAAGTCAGTGTACAAGTATTTCTATCAACACAGAAGTGGCATTTTTTTCTTGTTCTAGTGCTTTCTGTGTCATTCTCAAAACAGCTGTCACCATTATCCTTAATGTCAGACCTGTGACTTGGTCCTGAGGCACTTGGAGGAAAATGTTAGCAGCAAAGCTCTGACATGCTTTCCTCATCATCTTACTGAAGCAAACTGCAAACTATTCTAGCTCTTTCTTGATCTCATTAACAACTGTTGTAATGAGCAACTTAGGCCATGCATAGCAGTCTCTCTCTTTTATTTTTTTTCTTTTTACACAAATACCTTAGAGTATATAGGAATCTTTTTTTTTTTTTCTTGATAGTCTGTAATGTAGGAACTTTTGGGGCTCATTGAATGTATTTTCTTCCATTCTTGGCTTATTTTATCAGTAGTGCATTTAATTTTGTAGTAAGTGTGCAGCAGCTACCACCTCAATATTCTGTGCTTGCTAGAGACATACTAGAAAGAACTAATGTCAAAGTTTGCAGTGATAGGACAGAAACATTTTATCTAGAAAGACATAAATGAGATACTATTTTGCAGTATGTAGTGTTCATTCCAACCATTCTTTATCAGAAACTACTGTTTTGATTGAGAATAATTAATACACTGATGGGATTTCAGGTCCAAAGGGACCTAACTGATGACCTTCTCTGACCTCAGCACTTCCCCTTCTGGGTGGGACAAATGAGATTGAAATGTGGTTTATTGCATTGCACACTACTAACTTTCCAATCATGGTTTGAATGTGAAGGGAAAATGGGTTTTCCTCCTTGGTTTCACAGCTAAAAAAAAGGTCTTTTTATCAAACTGTAAAAATAATTTATTCTTCCTTGATCCATCAAGAATGAGCAAATGGGCTGCTGCTCAGAGATTGTTTGGGGTGAATTACTTGATCAATAGTTCCAGCCATCAAGAAAAGCTCTTATTATTTAATGCAGTTCTGGGATACACTTTAATCTCCAAGGGTCTGCAGATACCACTCAGGATAGACTCTAATCATTGAAGTGCAGTGGTGTGAAAGAGGAACAGACTGAATATTCAAGCAACTTTTACAATCACTTTTGGATTATTTTTTTTTTTTTACATTAGACACAGATTTTTAACTTGAGCACTCAGCATGCTGAATTCAGGGGTGAGATTAGGGGTAGGCAGAGATGGGGCTTAAACTCAACACCAGGAGCAGACACAAGTGTTAGAGTCCTTCTAGGCATGAAAGCAGAACTGGGAGCTGAACTGGCTAGAACTAAAATAAACCCACATATAATCCAGTGAGAGATAGTCTGGTTTTGCAGAGCTTGCAATCTGCCTAGACAAGAGGAAAAGAAGCAGATAAGGAGATGTGAGGGGCCAAGGTCTCATAGCCCTGCATTAAAAGGTGTATATCCTGATAGATGGAGTCTTGCCCTCTCTGCTACTCTTGGCTGTGCTTGTATCCTTGCCTGGGATATTAAAATCTGTTAAAAGATCACTGCATCTATTTTGATCTACCTCAAAAAGAGAAATTGAGTTTAAAAACAATTTCTCTGGATGGATGTTCATGTAGAAGCTTAGACATTTCTAAGCTAACAGAGAATTTTATGTTGGATGTTTTAAGTTCTTGATGCAAAGAGTGCTGTTCTGCACTGTAGGAGAGTGAAGGAAGCAGGATTATAGCTGTCCTCACCCATCTTTGCTGCATTTGAAACCCTTCAGGGAACATGACAATTTGTCTGCTACAACCTTGCATGCTGAGACAGATTTGTATGACTAGCTCTGCATCCTCCTTTTGCACTGGAATTTCGCGTGGGAGGAAGCAGGTGAACACCATGCATTCAGCCTGAAAACTAATGTTTGCCACATTCATTTACCTTTATGTGAGTGAAGGCAGGATGGAGAAAGCGTACAACTGGAGTGGAGTTTCGCAATTGCTCTGTAGAGTTGAACTCCAGGCCAAGGGCATCTGTTGGTCCCTGCATAGAAGAGCTCTCTGTGGAAGCCTGGTCAATGTGTTCTTTAGTCTATAAGGTCATATAGTCAGGTCATTGAGTTTTAGCCCCCCAAATTTCAGCCTAGTCTGCTCTTGAGAGCAAAGATGTGGATTCCATTATATAACAGGACCGATTCCAACCCCGCTTGAAATAACTTCAGTTTTCTGCATTTTCAATGGAATAAACCTATTTTTAAAGTGCTGTTATTTGAATTCATAAAAAAGGAGTTACTTTGCAATATTTCCGTGATTACCATTCTATTTGAAGATTTTTAGTAATTTTATGGTGCTGTACAATTCACATCTCACTTCATGGTGTCTCTACAAATGGCTGCGGATGCTATTTCTGGTTTACCTTTTTATTTGAACTGGAAATGTTTCAGTGACTTCCCAAACATTCGGAGCTCTTCATTGGCAAAAGCCATTTACAGGGAACGATGATCAAATGCACATGTTATTGCTGAGCCTGGCTGGTTTAATGGATATGTTTGTCATTTTTCTTTCACCCTCAGCTTTATATTCAAGCCAGACGCCCCGAGAATCTGACCTTATCCATTGCCAGAGCAGCATACCATTCCCATCCCTTGCAGTTGCAAGGTGTGAACAGAGGAGCACCATACCAGCAGTACCAGCCCGTCGTCATGCTGGAGCAGGCTTATATCATCCAGTGGGATGGCAGAGCACCTGAGGATATTATCCTGTATCCCATCAACTTCAACAGGTACTGCCCAATGTTGTTAGAAAATGTGCTTGTTTCAAAGGGTTTGGAGCTTTAACAGTTTCCCAGGTTATTCACAAGTGAGCTTTCAAATGTCTCAGCAATTTCTGGGAGTGTGGAAGGGAGGTGTTAATGGGTGGCACTTACTGATGCAAAGAGATGCCTCTGCTTTCACTTCATTCCAGATTTTTTGATGTGCAGAGATGTTTCTCTTTCCAGAAAGTTTTGAAACAGAATCCAAGTAAGTCCTGGCCTGCTGTCCCTGAAATCCCTCCAGAAGAGCTCTGGCTCTTGTTCGTTTGTTTGTACTAGTTGCTGCACACATAATTTATCTCCTATATATATAAAGTGCAGAAATACATCAAAATGTGCACAGAGCTTTGCATCTTCTGTAATCCAAATAGCACTGAAATCACTGTTCCTTTTTACACAGTTTTAAAACATTAGGACACAGTACAGCAAAATTGTAGGCTGTGTTGTATTTATTTCCAAAGGTGTTCTTCTAGTGTTCTGTAAAAGTAGAGTATATCCATTTCAGATACTACCTTTTCCCCTTGCAATCTGTTTAATTTTGCATCATTTCATTTATGGGTTTTGGTACCGTTCTTCTTACTTTATTGAAATTACTTGTGATTTGCACTGGTACAGCTGTTAGGAGAGAGTCCTGCAACCCAGTCAGCTTAGCAGTGGCAGACATTGCCATGGTTTGCACAGATGAGATGCTGCAAGAAATGAGCACCACAAAAAAAGCCTGGCCATCACCCTGGGTTCTGCAATTTATGTGAATCCTCAGTTACTGATAAAAACCCAACACAATAGAAGGACAGAGGTATGCAACTGAATTCTCCCATGATTACACACAACGCAGCCACACACAGGCTCAGCTTTGCAAAGCAGCTTCTTGATAGTTACCATGAAAGAAGTTGGAGGCACCAAAGATGTGAAGTAGCACATACTGCTGGTCAATCAGGCAGGTTCCCAAGTCCAACCAGTGTTATCCACCACATCCACCCACTGCTGCTCCAGCAGAGTATCACTGCTGTGGTTCTAGCTTACAATAGTTATGGCAAAAGCTTGAGCTGTATTTTCTTCCCTTGAACTTTGGAGTTGAAGAAATTTGGGGGAAAATATTTCCTTAGTTCCCATTATGAAGCCTTATTGGAATATATCTGAGAAGGGCAATGTTTGCTCTTTATAGATACCAGTTATAGCAAGTGGCAAATACCTGGTCCTCTTGACTGAAAGATGTAGTAGCTGCAGGATCATGACCGAGTCGCTGGAGGATCAATGTTTGCACACTCCTGTCACGGAGGAATTGTTAGAATTAAATCACTCTTTTCTCTATTAATGTATCTTTGTGCACTTTAAGAAAGAGGAAAATCCATTCATCACTCGTGGACAAGCTGGGCTTTGCAATTATTATCTGTCTTAAAATGATTAGCTATTTCCTTGCAATTGCAAAGCTAAGTCCTCTGCCGAGTAACTGGTGCTTACTCCATCACTGTGCCAAACAATACTTGCCAAAGCTTTGGCCCACAGTCTTCAAGAGCAGCTTCAAATTTGAAGGCAGCACTGGGTCTTTGGCAAAACTCAGCTTGAAGTTTATTTCTTGTTCAAGCAGCAACTTCATTTTACTTTTGAAAACCACAATGTGATTGAGGTTCCTTTGTCTTGTGTGAAACCAGTTATTTGAACAGGGCAAAGGTTTGTAGTTTTTTCTGATCCAAAAACAGTTGGCAAGGTACATGTTTTGAAGAACTGTAAAGAAGAAATATACTGTAACGAAGGAAAACCACAATTTTACTTCATTTCATTCAGAGCATTTTGCTAAGAAATAATTGGGAATGAAATGTGTGGCTGCTCTCTGTATGCCTCAAGTATGCTGGATGCTAACTAATGCGAGATATAAGGCTGATGCAACGGCAATAGTGTCCAGATTGCATGCAAAAACATGGAGAAATGAGATTCCTGTGGAAGGGTAAAGAAATTGAGGTGACAAAGAGGATTTAGGAGTTGGAAGGAAAACAAGTGTCTGCATAAGCAGTTCCATGTATGACCTTACTAGACATTATATTCCAATCATTTCTGGAATGGAAGAAATCTCAGATTGTGGAGCCCAGAGTAATCAGTTAGAAAATCAGGGAAGACTTCTACCTGTCTCAAGTGGCTTTATGTTTTGCTTGTTCTTTTCTAATCCAAAATACTGAATATTCTGCCAAAAAATGAGCTCTTAACATAGTAACATCTGTGCAGAATATGTGATGCAAACTAAAAAATGTTTGCTGAATTTTCATAGCAGTAGTCTAGGATTAATACTTTCAGTCTTAACTTGAGTGAACAATTGAACTATTTTTACTTTTGTCATTGTAAAATGATGGATGGATATATCTGGGAGGCTGCCTTTGCAACTAGACAACAGCCCTTGTGCTTCTGGAGTGATTTGCTCTCCGCTGGCTAAAGGAAGGTCAGGGGGGAAATAAGGAATTTGACAGGGAGATGTGCACCAGGATTTGGATTTCTGTGGAGGTCAGGCATAGCACTGATGTTGAATACTTACATGATTAACACTTTCCCTGCCTCTGGAACACTGTAGAAAGACCCAAAAGAAGTCATGCCAGTTCAGATGTCTATTAAAAGACTGGAACATCCGGATTCCTGGGGTGGGCAGGAGCTGGTGGGGATGAATTCACATGACTCAGCTGAAATTGGCAGCAATGCTTTTTGCGAGCTGCGAATCTTGTCTGGTGAGTTCAGAGGCACTGCTCGGGTGGATTTACTCAGTGCAGGAGGGCACTGGTCAGAGCACAGTACCAAGCAGATCTTTTTCTTTCTCTTGTGGGCACCTGAAGGGTTGCTGCAGTACTTGTGTCTGCCTCGCACAGATTCAGACTGTGGTTAGAGGAATTCTTCAGCTTCTTCACTTCCATCAAAATATGTAGCTAAACCAAACAAAACTGCTGTCTCTCCACGTGCTGCCATCTGTGGCGTGTGGTACAAATGAGCTGTTTAACGTAAACCAGCTCCCCTTCCGATGAGAGATGCATTCATCAGGGGAGCTGTGTCACTGGCTGACTGATGGGCAAGTAGAAAGCCATGGTGGAGACCCGCAGGCTGTCTTTTCAGGCTGCCAGGGAACATAGCTGTCTCAGCAGAAATGCCCTTTTAAGCTATAGGTAGGGTTGTCTGCATAATGACTGGGAGTTTCCCTGTGAGGATGAGAAGGCAGCTGGGTATTGATGCTTCTGGAAAAAAGGTAATGCAGGACAAGTAACTCCTGACTGTTTTGGCAAGCGAACAGAAGGAGAATGCCAGCTGGAATTTTAATGACCAGGAATGAAGTGTGCTCCAGAATCAGTCCAGATCTGCTGAGGATTGTTCTCGTGGGGCATAACGAGTGTGCAAAACATTGACAAACGGACACCTCAGACCCCTTCTCCAAGGGCTTCATCTCTTGTTTTGAGCAGTTTCTGCCCCTCAGAGCTGTTTGTGTGTTTTCTTGGGGTTTTGTTGTTTGTTTTGTCTTTGTGTTTGTTTTTTTGTTTGTTTTGGGGTTTTTTAGTTTTTTTGGTTTAGTTTGGTTTTTTGTGTGTGTGTTTTGTTTTGTTTGTTTGTTTTTATTTTGTTTCGGTTTGGTTTTTTCTCTGCTTCACAGAAGTATGAGAATTATCTGTAAGACTGAGTTAAGGGCTTTCCTCAAAATTACTGTCCTGAAGCACAAAGGCCTGCAGAGAGCACCAAGCTTGTTATGAGAGGGGGGAGAGGCTGGTAAGCCAGGAGGAAACAATGGAAAGCATTATTTGGTTGCAAGTAAGTGCCTTCTTTCAGGCCATGGAAAACAGTACAAAGATTGACACTTCATACTGTAAGCAAAGTCAGAAACTAAGTCCTCCTATTTAATGACCTAGGCTTTGTGCCTGTGCAAATTTTCTAATCGCAGAAGAAACTGAGGCAAATACTATTATCAAAGGCACAGAGCTGTTCAGTACATCACCCAGGCTTCTTTGTGCTATCAGCACATCTAAAGATAAGAATTAAATCTCCTCAAAGCACATATCTGAAGTGTATAGTGTAATAAGTTGTGTTGTTGAAGCAGCCTGAAAAGCAGTGGCAATTAGTTTAAACATTCCTTGTTTTTAATGAGCACAGGCAAATATCTCTGTACTTGGTCTGTTAAGGCTCAGAGGGAAGGGTTTTCCCTTGTTAGGGCTCTCTGCTGTGGTTTGAGAGAATTCAGAGAAAGAGAGAATTCAGGGAAATGTGAGCAGCAAATAGTATAAAAAGGGTATTTTTTGTAGGTAGATTGCCACAGCCCTGCAAGCAGGGGCTTTCCTTTGTGCTGCACCTCTCCTGACAGATGCTGTCTCCAAGGACAGGGCAGGGCAGCCTTCCCCAGTCTCTCTCCATTGGCACCCTCTTAGCTTTGCTTGGAGGGGTACGGTGAGGCTCATAACATTGATGTGCTTTGGTGCCTTGTTGCAGGAGTTGGATCCTGATGTGAGCCTTTAAAAAAAAAAAAAAAAAAGGTTGACAAAAGAAGGCCAAATTTCTTGTCAACGGTATGCAAAAGGGCAGGTGTTGGTGTGTGTGCTTGGGCACGTGTCCAGCCTTTCCCCTGCCATGGTGGTTGTGCAGGGATGGGTGCAGGTGCACTGCTCAACTCGTGGATTTGTGAGGCTAGAGTTCTGTGCTGGGGCTTGCTAGTAATCTAAATTCGAGAGCCTGGAATGAGCTTGGGTCTAAATTCTTCATTAAAAATACTGGAACCTGTGGTTGCTGGGTGATATGAAGCCTCCAGGATGCTGCAACCCATCCAAGGGTGGAGATTACAGTGTAGGCAAACTCATGCAGCCCGTGCCTACACTGAGACTCTGGGGGGGACTTGTTATATTTGTAGTTGTCAGGGTTGTGTAGGTAGGTGTTTTTCCTGTGGCTTCTTATTCAGTGCCAGTCTGATTCATACTTTCAGCTACTTGTCATTTTTGCGATTAAATTCCTTAGCGATGATAAGGTCTGGAGGAAAACAGAGATAACAAGACAAGGCTAGAATGTGCTTGTTGCAGACTGGCCCAGTTTATGGATATTTCCTAAATACTTTCTTTTTCAGGTTAGTTCTAAATGAGCTTTTCCTCTTGCTTCCCAGATTAAGAACTGCAGAGGAAGGCAAAGTTAGTATTTTCAAGTGGAGCTAGCTGTTTAAGCCTGTGATTCCTTTCTTGTTCTTGTACATACATTAGTTCTGACCTCGATCCTCCAGATCTGGATATAATACAAGTAACACCAGCACTATTTCCAATAATAATAAGTAAAGTGCTACTTGGGTTTCATAGCCTGCTTCTCCTGATAACATCTGTAATTCAGAGTTAATAATCCACGCAACACAGAAGTCAGCAGATATATTTAAATTCCCTTCTGTCTATTTACATCCCTTAAAGTACCCACAGGTCAACCCATGGATGAAAGCCACAAGATAGCTTCTTTCCAACTAAAAAAACTAAACAAAACAAAAGATTTGCCAGAACACCAGGTTGCAGATTGCACCATTTTAGAGCTGGGTCAAAGCAGGTGCTGGCATCAGTGCGTTCAAGTGGTTCTAAAGCCCCCTCTTTGCCTCCTGGCCTGCATCCCTTGTTGCTCTCTGTCCTCCCTGGCTGGCATTTCCAGCTGACCTGGTGGCAGTGGCTGGGATTAACAAGGTCACGCCAAGGAGAGGCATCCTTCCTGAGCTGATCTTTTTACAGCATGAATTAGAGCAGTCTGAGCATCAGACAGTCCCCTGATGGCCATGGCAAACCATGCCTCTTGTCACTTTGAAGCCTGGCATGTGAAACCTGAAGGCTTTTCCTTATGTTCACTCTGCTCCTGGTCCATAGAGTGGAGCTCCTCAGAGCCACCAGCCTCTCCTGACCTGACGTGCATTTGAGGCACAGCAGCAGGAAAATACAAAATCCACAATAGTCAGCAATAGAGTACTTGGGGAGCTCATTAAAAAAAAGCTACAAGTTTAATTGGGATGTGATTCCTCCATGAAAGCATGTAGGGTGGGAAAAAGGATGGTAAGACGATGTACTGTATTTAAATGCAGGAAGTTCTTATTTTTGATTGAATACAATTGTCTGTGAGCCAAACGCTGGCTGAGTCAGACCCTGGTTTCAGGAGTATCAGCAGAAGTGTACCTCAGGGCAGGATCCCTTCTCTAATTTGTTGAGCTTTACAAAAGCAAAAATCATTCCTTTTGCCTAAGGAGACACATGGGTAAAACCAAAAATTTTCATTTGTATTAAGAGATGGCCTATGCTTTTGAATTTTTAATCTCATTTCCTAAATGGCAACATTTAGGAAAGGCATTTAAATCCCAATACACAGAACTCTAGTTAGCCAAACACATACCTAACTTTTTACTATCCCTGCAGCAAGGAGTCTTTCAGAAAAGTCTATCCTTAATAACAAGATCCTGAAAAAAATTGCTGGATGTTCCTCCAGTAGCCATGTTTGTCATTGTGAGGAGTTTGGGTGTGTTTGATGCACTTGAGTTGAAGGCAGAAAATTAAAAAGAAATCTAGAAAAAGAGGAGAGAGTGACAGCTGCAGGGAGCCAGTGGGAAATGTGGGTTCAAGGAAAAGAGCTTGAACTGGGAGAAAGTGGTAAGGTCATGGCCAGGTTCCTTGCAGTGCTTTCTCCACCCTTCTCAGCACCTGTGAGATGTGTGGGCATTTCTTGCTCCATTTTCCCCACCAGTGATTCTGGTTGGAGAGAAGATGGCTTGTCCTGAAAGCAGGTTTTGTGACAAAGAGATTCAACCTGGTGCCAGGCAGGTTGTTGTGAGCTTGGGAGACATTTTTTGGAAAGAAAAAACAGCTTTATCCTGACTGAGAGCAAGGAGCATTGACCTCCTGTGATTTGGTCTTGGGATGGATTGAAAGCTGAATGGTGACTTTGCTTTTTTTTTTTTTGTCTTTTGAAGTTCAAAATTCATCCTGTGAGAAACAAACTTGCCAAAGCAGCATGTGGAGATTTCTGCTTGGTTCTTGTATTATCAACAGCAAAATTTTCAATTCCCAGTGTCTCACTCCCTTTGAAAGTTCAGCTCACGTAGATGTTGACCAAATGTCAGAGGGCTTGTTGTTTTCAAACAGGAGTAATAACAGTTGGGGGAGACTGACTCACTGGATGGAAGTCTCTTGTTTTTTCAAGCCCGAGGAAAAAATAAGTAATTTTCAGTTGTATTCTATGGCATTCCCTCATTAGGTTACCCCAGATTGTCATCAGTGAGAACAGGATTTGGACTGTGCCCTTCCATGGTCATCAGTTATGTGACACATCATGTCAATAAACATGGTGGAGCTATTTTCTAGAAGAATATTCATCAGGTTGGAGGCTCCCTTTGCTAAAATACAGCCGGGATTGACATCCGGCATAACCAGCAACCCCAGCACTGGATCATACCCATTTGCCCCAGACTGATACTCCATCCAATGTAGTTAATGGGCATGTTCACGATATTGAACAAGTGTTATTTGTCCTCTCCCGGGCAGCGGGAGTCCCAAACATGCACTCTTTCTATGTTCACTCCAGCCAAATCTCATCTCCAAGTTACGTGACTCACTTTACATCCCACCGCTTGCAAAAGTCTCCCCTCCTTTGCCTGCTTGATCACATTTCTCTGAGTGACTTTCCTTGTGGGAGTTTGGGGTTGAACTGAGGGGGTGTTCTGAGGGTTGTAAATGAGGTATGTCTGTGTATACGTGCAGATCTGTATCTAACCACACAGCCAAGAACAGGAAACCTTTTGCCTCCTTTTTTGCCTTTCCTTCATCCTTTTTTGATTCTGCTTATCCCAGGAAGCCTGCTCATTGCCAAAACATAAGAATACTTATTTAACACTTTGTCTGATGTTTTTGCTTCACCTGAAAGAGCCAGAACAGCAAATGCCAATATCCCGGTGAGAAAATGAAGGCTTTTGGGTTTGTTTCACTGAGCCATTTCCAAAAGGAAATAAACAGGTTAAATACATTCATAAAAATGCATGGAAGTCACTGAGGGGAGTGTTGAATGACAGTAACAGGGGGGCAGAAGTGTCAGGTTTTATACATGCTGGTGTCGGCAGACTCTCAAAAATTTTCCAAGTGGTGTTTCAAACTGTTAGGACCCAAAAAACTCTGACTTTTTACTAGTGCATGTTTGGCTTTTCTCCTTCAAATGTTAATATTTATTTTTTTTTTTTTTTGTAAAAACACATAGGAAAACGTTGGCCTGATTAAGAACAAGAATGAAAAAAGAAAGGAGAATGTTCCCTACTTATAAAGTGAACTGAACTTTATTACTAGGAAGAAGTATGAACATCGTTTCTTACTTATGGAGTGAAAATATCTTAAATAGCTCAAGTTATTTTCCTACACATGTCAATATAACTTTTACTTCAAGTGATAGCTAATTCCAAAATCAGACTTTCCATTTGAGAATATTTTATTTGTTTCTCTTCCAAGAAACTCCTAAGAATGGAACTTCAAAAAAAACCCCTCCTGTATATTGCTACATTAGACAGCATTTTGTTTATCTGACTTCTGCCTCTTGTGCTTTAAATGTTTTTTTTTCCCTGTTTGTTTGTGCTGGTCTTTAAGCATAAGAGCATCTAAACCTGCAGATGTACCCACAGCATTCAGGCAAGGGGCTGAATTTACTGTGATTTGGGATTGACTATGAATTCGGTGTTTTCTTGCTCATTCTGTGTGTGTCTCTAAGCTTCTGGGGCACCTGGGGAGATCCCAGCTGACATGCCAGTACTGAGTGCAGCAGAGCAAGGACTTAATGCCCTATGGGATATTTAGGTTGGTTCACATTTTTCTTGTTCTGATTGCAGAAATTCACCTCAGAGTAGCACCTGGTAAATAAGACAGAATTGAGAGGTTTAACCAGAGAAATAAAGCAGGAGCCACACTCTATTGACCACCCTGAAGAAGAGGAAGGCTTCCTGCTCTTGAGACCCAGACAGGAAGTCCTTGGTGGCCAGTGCAGTGGCTGAGGAGGGCACGTGCACCTCCGTTTTACTTTGAATGCAATGCCCAGCACGTCTAATGCTTGTTGCTTGAGATTGCATTTTCCCCTCAGTTTTGGTTTCCCCTGAGTTTTGGCATTGTCTGGAGAAGAGGCATCTAACCCTGACCCACTGGCCAACTGCAAGGCAAAGGCCCGTGGACTGTCCTGCACTATTGCTGGTCTTTCTTCCTTTGCTTTCCCTGGACACGGTGGAGCCCAGTTCAGCCACACGACCAGGTATCTGGGGTGGTTTACAGTGGATTTTCTACAAGCTAAAGAAACAGGAAGGAAGCAAAGAACTAAATAGGAAGCTGTTAAAATCCCACTAAATTAAAGAGAAAATGTCCACCTTATTCTTTCCTGTATTTACATAAAGGATAACTGCTAATACCTTCCCTTCTCACATCTCCTCCCAAGTCCTTTGTTGTGGGAACGTACTTATTTCCACCTCTTCCTCCACAAACTCCGAAGTAGTTGCTTTTCATTTGATATTTTCAATCTTGATACAGTTTATTTCAGCTTTTCACTCGGCCTGTTCATGTGCACACTAGACTCTAGCACTCATATTCCCAGCTACCCTGGCAACTCAAGATGGTCCCAGCTGTGAGTTTTTTCACACTTTTTTTTTCTTTTGTTTCACCTTCCAGTTTCCTTTTCTAGTGCCTTTCTTGTTCCTCAGGGAGGTGGCAGTGGCAGTGTGGCACGGCACCGAAGCTGGTTCCCAGTATCTGAGGGACACAACAAGCCCTTTCTGCGACGGTGTCTTCAGGGGATGAAATGTGCTAATGCGATGCAAATCACCCTTATGAAACAGCCAAATGTCTTGGGACTCTGTCCTCAAAATACTCCACAAATACAGCTCTGGTACATTTCTTTCATTTCCTCTAGTCGGAGGCCAACTCATCTGAAGATATATCCGTTTTCTAGCTGTCCTGTGTTATGACACAGCTGGAGTTGGTTAAAATCTAGAGGGCAGTATCTGGCTTAAGCTGATGGGTCTTTGTGCAGCTTTGATTTGTTATTCTAGAACAGCCTGTCCCCTCTTCCATCCTGTAGATAGTTTTTGGGTTGTTTTAATGAGAAAACCAGAAAAAGACTGGAAGAGCTTTCCTTTTGTGCTCTCCACGTGTAATGCAAAGTAGAGGTCTAGGCATGAAGGTTCCCAGATTTCTCCCAACTGAAGCGATTTCCCCCCATTTATCGCTCTGCAGGCAGGGATGGATGGTGGGTCATTTCAGGGGAAGCCTTTGGAGAAACTTTGTCTTCCTGAGCTTTGTAGGACTCAGAAATGCAGCACATGAAGGTGGCGTTTGTCTTTCTCTAAGCTAAATTTGTATTCTCACATTTTAACCAAGAAGCCAGGTGGTTAAAATAATACATTTAAAGCCTGTATGGTTTTGGTAATATAAAGAAAGCTAACCACAGGACTGGTTCAGGCCCTTGGTGTGGCACGCTGAGCCACTTAAGAGGGTGGAAAGGAAGGAAAAAAAAAAAAAAAAAAAAAAAAGAGCTAATTATCTTGGTATTCAGTTTTCTTTTCAAGTGTAACCTTCTTGTGGCTTTCTGCTTTGCACAGGGGTAAGTGCATCCCCCAGACAGGAAAGGCTACCGGGATCTTTTGCAGAAAAACCTTCCCATCAGTATCCAAATTGCACCGTAGCTGCATCTTCTGGCTCTGAGCCTTCTAACAAAGGTTTCTAGTTTGGAGCCAGTTTTTCTCTTCGTGAGGGTGGTGATGCGAATCACAGGATGAAGGAAAGCCATGGGGGGCAATTTTTTGGGGGGGAATGTGCATGTCAAACGTGTGGTAGACGAGAGTTAAAAGACGATTTAACTTTACCCTTAGTTATTCTAAACTGATGTTGAAGAAAGAGCCAGGGAGAAGGAGATTTTAATGGAAACCATAATAATAAACTTTGCTGTAAAGTGGAGGAAGCAGGTCTCTTTAGACTGTGGCTCAGGTTCAAGTCAGAGATTACTTTCTAATTCCTGAATGTGTGCCCCCGGTGAAATGTCTGCTGGATGCTGGTTCCCTCTCCCACAGCAGCTCCAGATGAACTCAAACAAGCTCCGGCTGCCTCAGGAGATGTGAGTGGGTATGTGACTGATTGTACCCCAGCCTTATGGGGCAAGGAAGAGAAAATCTCTGTTTTTAAGCCATCCTGGCACCTGACTCAAAGTCCTCTGAGGTCAGCTGGGGTCCCTGGATCAGACCTTTGTAATAAGCAGCCGTTGTTTCCAGACAAAGCCCAAAAAATATGATTTTCTTTGGCTTTGAGGATTTGTTATGTTGATTTATTTTTTTTTTAAAGGAGGAAGAGAACCTCAAAGGACATTTCTTTGTTTTTGCCTGAAGACTGTACTCTTGGCTGCAGACTATCTCTCTTGTACTCAAGCCCTTAAGTGCCTTTTCTCTCTTTCCCCTTACCTCCCCTTTTTGCCGACAGAGGAGACTGGCTGCGTGTTGCCCTCTGCTATCCCAGGGAGGCCGTTTTCCAAGTGGTGACAGATTTCTACCAGCGACGGACAGGGACAGTGCACAGCACAGAGCACTACCTCGCAGCTCCTTCCCGGGCCAGCGCTTTCAACCGGAGCAGCGAGCGGCTCTTCTACTTCGACAGAGCCTCGGGGTGAGCCCTGCACTGCTCCTGAATGGGCAGCAAACCCTTGGGGTCTTTCTCTTACCACCTCCTTTTCCTTTCTCGTAGTTAAAACTCAGGCCCATTCATCTTACGTGGTCTTTTCACTGACTTCAGGTCAAAATGGATTTACAGGCTGGAGTACCTGGGGTAGGTCTGTATCACTGAGCAGCAGTTTGCATTGCTGTTAAGAAAATGACTGATTTCTTGGCTGGACTTAGCTCCTCTGAGGCCTCCCTGCTGCTCAGAATGCTGCAGGCATGGATGCAGTGTAAATATTTGCTAAAATCCACTGCACCCCAAAGGGCCATGAAAAGGATCCCTCTTGTGATTGCTGCCACTCCAACAGTGAGAGAGTTTGGGAAGTTTCACCTTCTTCATATTCCCATGAAGAGAGATTTCTAAGATCATCACATTCTAAAACTGAGCTTTTGTGAGAAAAGGAGAGCACCAGAGTACATCTCTCATTTTGAAGGCATGAAGAGAGTCCTAGGGAACTTGGATTATCTTCATAAGACTCCAGGACACCTTTTGTTAAAAAAACATCTTACGAAACTGTGTTTCTCAGTCAGCTAAAATAGTTAGGGAGGAAAAAAGTCTTTTGTGGTCTAACCATGGGTCCCATGATGCTTCACCTGACTAAGCAGCTACTTCAAGAATCAATCCACAAATGACAGATTTGAAAACAAGGTGGGATATATTTATTCATTCAACCATAACACATGAGCAATCAAATGCCAGAATGCCATCCCTGCTGACCAGCCTCCTTGCTGATGGGCAGGTCTCTCTCATTATAGGAATTGTGAAATAACAATTTTCTAATTAATCCTACTTTTTTTTTTTTTTTTAAAATAAAGTTGCCCAAATTCTGTAAACAGGCTGTTTACTGAGGAATAGTGGGGGAAATGGTTATAGATGTGAGTCTGTGGGGGACAAGCCATTAGCTGCCAGCAGCCATCTGGACCTGGTACGTGCAGGTTGATGGGTCTAACCTAACTTAATTCTGGCAGTATCAGCCTTTTGGTCCTCTGTTTAATTTAGCAGTGTTTTTTTTTTTAGCCTGTCAGAGTACAGAAGTTAAGGGATTGGCTTTTTTCTTTTCCTGTTGTTGTTTTTTAGACTTTATTTCATAATGAGTGGGATGTTTCCCCTTCTTTTTTTAACCCCACATACTGGATCCTTGGAAAGGAATCAAGCTTACTCATTCTTTCTTCCAGACAAATAGAAACAAATATTTAGTTTTAGAAGAAATAGAATGAAAAATCCCTCTAAAGCTCATGTATCTTTTTGATCCTGGAGCTGAACTGAGCTGTTTATATAATTTCCTCAGCCTGAATTGCAGAATGGACACGATTGAAAACATACTTAGAACAGCTAGGAAGAAAAAAAATGAACTGCAAAGGCCAGAAGGCCTGGCTGCCTTTGAGCTTTTGTCATGCATGCCTAGGGCTGAGCTCTGCCTTAGGGCCAAGACCCTGCAGTGCTGAAAAGCTGAAAGGGAGATGCTGTTATTTCCAGGCAAGCCTGTCTCCTTCTGCACAAGCACCTGAGCACTGCTGCTGCTCTTTCTCTGGTGGGATGCCACTGCACTGGGCACAGCATGGGGTGCCTGGGGCTGGAGAGGGTGTCTGCCCCACATGACGCTTGCCTGGTGAAGGCAGCTGGCTTGGGTGTCTGGCTGCAAGTGCTGCAGGTCTGATCATGCCAGGACGAGAGGGGAACTTGACCTGCATCCTCAGGGACCCGTTTTACAATGGGTGTGCCGTATTAACACCAGTCTAAGACAGAGCTGGTTTGTGATGTTGGGCAATGTGAGGGATAATGCAATCTAGCAAGAGCAGATCCTGCCTCTACGCAGCTTGTCCTCTAAGCCCATGGTGGCTCTGATCCCTCTGCTTGCTCTCATTTGTAGGTACCTATTTGTTCACCTGCAAGCCCACGGAGCTCGGAAAGGACACAGTTACTGCTCTCAGCAAGGCTGCGAACGTGTTAAAATTACGGCGCAGATGTACCCGGGGGAATCCTGGAGCTGTGACCCAAACCCCTTCCAGGAGAGGCCAGCAGCTGCCCAGCGCCCCGTGTCCCAGCACCCAGCTGGGCCATGTGGGTCGTGTGGGGCCCCACAGGTACCCCTTGCAGGAAATAGCACCCGAGGTTATGTAGCGTTTGTGCAGCCATCTGAGGTTAATTCATTCTCACAGCATATAAGGAAAAGCCATAGGGAATTCCCACTCGTGAATCTGCCCATCATCATGTAACCTGTGTAGAGGGCACAGTTTTGGTCTGAATTTCTGCAGCTTTTTGTACTATGCTTCAAAAATAGCCTAAAAGGAATTGCCCACCTGGAAGTATGTGAGTGCACATTCACGGCACCTTTCAGCCCCATTTCTTTCCTTTAAACAAGAAAAAAAAACCTCTTGAGAGGGCTCAGATTGGATTAGCTTTGAACTCCAAAGTACAACATTGCTGCTGTGTTTCAAACTGGGAAATAATTCTGGTTAATAGGAATAACTGGAAAATTAAAGCCAGATTGTCTCCTCATTTACTGTAAATTCACCCCACTCTAAATCCTGTAGAATTGTTTCAGGATCATACAGATCTACATTTTTTTATAGCCAGGTAAAATATATGAAATTCATATTCAACTTTTAAACTTACTTAGTGACAGAGTGACTATCAGAGGTTCCTTCCAACCAATGATCCTTTGATAAATGGTGTCTTAATAATGAGCGCTTACTTGTGAACCAAGATGACAGTTTGAAAACATTCTTAAAGTTTTGTGTTCATATATATGAGCATTGGTACCTGGTGTCATTTTGTTGATGAAAACCAGTTAGCAAGCCTCTTCAAGTTTCTCTCTCTGGTGTAATTGCAGCTTGCTATCACCAGCACACCCTCAGTCCAGTATATAAGGATCCAGATCCAATCTCTTCGCAGGGCAGACATACAAAACCATTTGACATCTGCATTCATTAAGGTATGTTGTGTTTTAGTGCACTTGAAATGGTGATTAAACAGGGGAAGCTTTATCTCCAAGGAAAGTTACTGAAAAATCTTGCTGAGGCTTGGCAGAAGGAAATGGGAAGTTCCCTTGGAAGAGGCAAGTGCATTGTTCTCCCTTACAATTATATCCATTAAAGTCACTGGGAGTTCCTATTCTATTCAGATGAGGATTTGAGCCCTTAGGGAAAAAAGGCCTTTTATCACCTCAGAAGAAGAATTAACACCACCACTGTAATGTAGAGGAAACAGGGGAAAAGCACAGCAAAAGTCATTGTTTACAAAGGATGTGGGGAAAAAAACAAGTTTGTTTTTCTGATTTTTCTCTGCTGGCATTGCGCTAAAAGATAAAAATAACTATTTTTCACTACTGAAGGAGTTTGGAGCTGCCACGTTGTCCCTGCACATGCCTCATGTGTCTGTCTAGAGGGTGAAGGGTGACTGAAATCATGCTTGCAAGGACGCTGTCCAGGCTTACATGTCTGCGTGCTACCGAATGATATATATAATTAATGCTAACAAATGCCAAGCAAAGCTGCTACATCATCCTTCAGGAGTCTGAGCAGCCAAGGTTTCTTGCCATGTGCACTGGCTGCATCATCAAAAATTTATTTGGAGCCGTTAGCAAGCAGAGGTTACTGGAGGCAGCATCCTCACCTGCGGCGAGGTGCAGATGCCTGCCTGTGTGCAGCGCTCATGGGAGAGGCATCCTATCCTCAAAGCTTCTTTGCCTTTTCTAAAGCTTTAATGCAAAGTATTGTTTTTCAGAGGAAGTTTGCTTTCTGACACATGTACGAAGTAAAGGCTGGGCTTGGAAAATGGGAAAGATGAATGTCTAAAGGAGGGTTCTTACCCTACATTTTAAAAGGTGCAGGGAATTTGGAAATAAAGAAGTGAGGCAGAGGAGCCCCCACTGCCAAAGCACTTGTTTTGTTCTTGTTCTGCTGAATGAAATGCAAAAGTCAGAGATGTTTTAAAATGTATAATCCAAGCTACCCCAAGGACTGAGTGTCCCGTTCCAGCTCCCGTGGGGCCACGTGAGCCCTTGTGCTGGCTCCTCAGCGGGTCTGCAGCACGTGCACGGGGGCAAGACACACAGCAGGACTGTGACTCACGTTTAGGTCAGTTTGCAGTGGTGGTTGCTTTCTGCATCCAGACTTTGACACACTTCCCAGGCCAAGGAGAGTGAGACAGCCAGGACCAGGTGAAAGATTTAGTCCGTCTTTGCTCCTTCTCACTCCCCTCTGCTCACCATGGCCCAGACATTCATGTTTCCCTTACCCTTGACCTCCTATTGCATTCAGCATCCTCCGACATTCTTCAGAAGCCACTTTTTAACACTTGGCTCTATCATTCGGTCTGGCCCAATATTCCCTGGAGTCATTCACATGTCTCAGATTGATGGGATGTATCTGAGCTCCCTGGTGTCTGCAGGCCCTGGACGACTGTGTAGATTGCAGTGGCACGTTGTGTATCCTGGGCTCAGCTTTCTGATAGCCTGACTTTGGTATGCTGTTGCTCTCCTTGGTGGAGGTTGTGTCCTCCTAGGTTAGGCTTTCCCCCAGGATGCTGGGAATGTGCACCAGTGCTGGGCATCTCAGAAAGCCATTTCTTCTCTAAAAGCAAATATCATGGCAGCCCCTTCTGACAGGTGTAACTTGGGGAAGGAACCTTTGCTTTAGGAAAGGAGGAGAGTAGGAGCCACTTGTGCTAAAACTTCCTTGAGGTACTGGGGAAGCCCTACCAAGAAGGAATATATTGGTTTTGATATTTATATTTCCAGGGTAAACAGAAATGTTCGTGTGTCACCTCTGTTCCCCTATCTGCTGTCTCAGCACCTCTCCCTTGCTCTGTGGTCAAATCTGCTTTGCCAAGTGACAGTAATTTCCCCCACATGGAAAGAAACTGTATTACCACTCAACTAAGCATTTTATTCCCAGGGTACTTGGCTTATCAAATGTATCTTCCTAATACACAAAAGATGTCATGATCTCACATCTCATGCTTTTGTACTCCATTAAGAACTAAGGGGTTTGTGTCCTCCTGCCATGGACCATCTATCAGTGATGTCACTTCATCTGTACTCATCATACATTTAAAATTATTATTTTCCTCGCTTGTAACTCCCTTACAGAAAGGCAGGATCAGAGTCTGAAGCTCTCCAGCCTGCCTCCATAAAACCTACCTCTGTTTTTGTTGCAGATAAATGACACAGTTTTCCTGTTCAATGATCGTGGAATACTCTTCGTGGTGGTAGATGTGTGTTCAGGAGCAGTCGTGAGTAGGCGGCACTTCGACACAGTTACTGGTGAAAACGCTGCCAGTGCCATAACTGATTATATTCAAACATTTATAAAAGAGAGGTAAGCAAACTGCTGAGAGCCCAGTTCATGTAGCAACTCGTGGCTGATAGACAAAGGCAGGCAAATTACCTACTTTCATAGCCAAACCTGTGCTCTGAAGAAATCTGGCGCAGATTAAACATATACAAATCCCAAGTATCACCCATCATCACCAAGAGAAGCAGTATCTCTCTCCCAGGACTGTACAGACTAGAGCAGATAGAAATGTGTTTTTTTGAAGACTGGCAATTTCTTCTAAATTAACCATTCATTTTCCAGCATGGAGTAGATAAGGTCCTTGCAATGACATTTGCAGTCCCACACACCTATCCCAGTGTCCAGCAGTTTCCTGGCAGACGATGATTCAGTTTTCCATTTATAAAATGAGTTGTTTTCTGTTGACTCTTACTGATTGTTTTTGCCTCTTGTGACAGATGAAAATCACAGGTGTGCCAGATTTTCCAATAGCACTTTTCTTGGGCAAGCCAAGGAAGAGACCTGCCTGCCTGCAGGCTCTGTTACCTCACATGTGTCCTGGCAATGGTCTGGATCATCTCTGTTTGTGTCTGTCCCACATTCCTTGTGGTTTTATGTGTCGCCACATAAACACGGAACAACAGAGATTTATAGATAAATTCTTGGCTGCTGGCAGAAGCAGGTCAAATAACCAGAAAACAGACTTTCAGTCCAAGACATTTCTGAGCAGTTCATGACCAAGGATTTGAACACTTCTGAGTTATTACATCTGTATTTATGCACATAAGTATGTACATGTATCAAACGTGCATGAAGTGACATATATCCACACGATGCCTCTACATCCAGTTTGATTTTTCTGGAGGTTGTATATTTTGCAATCCTAGGCATTCAGCTTAAATGCAACCAGTTGTGCCTGTAATTCATTACAGGTACAGTTCACTGCGGGCTGAAAGCACATCTGTGAGCACCAAAGCCAGACTGAGGCTTGACTGAAAATCAGACCCAGGATGTAGATGGTTTCAGAGTCTCAGGACTGCACAGGTTTAATTTAGAAACTTTAAACAGAGGCTTAAACTTAGGAAAGCTTACATGTGCTTGAAATCAAAGGGATTTAAGCATGTTCTTAAGCAAGCTCTTTAGTACTTTCCTGAATTGGAGCTTAAAGGTCTTGCATATTCTTAATGGAGTAATATTTTGCAATCATGCAGTGATCATTGTCCTTCCTTTCAGATCGCTTGTTCTTGTGTGCTCTAGAGATCTTGCAGACGTGGTGGGGAGTTCTGAATTGTCTGTTTTTACCAGATTAGGTTCAGCAAAGCCTATTGTCTTCCACAAGGAAGGTAAATGCATTTATTCTACCATGTTACTTTTGCTTAAGGATTACTGATGTGTTTCCCTACCAAAAATGTACACACACTTAAATAGTAATTACCAATATATTTCCTACTACAATATGCCAGTGTAACCTAGTAAAAACCTCTTGGCTTAGGGATGGTGAGAAGGAGGAGAGATAATTTGGGGATTTGACCCTACCTCAGCAGTCAGAATCTACATACTGCAAATTTTTGACCCTAAAAGGAGCTTGTTTTTCTAACAGACAAACAAAAGAATCATTTGAGAAAGATTTCGACTGCTTTGCGAGGAAAAAGAATTATAAACTGAAAGGCTGATGAAAAAGAAAATAGCCTGAAGTGAAATAGGAGCTTGGGCTTTTCTTTTGTTTGTTTGGTTGGTTGCTTTTTTTAATAGAAGGGAGGTGAGATCACTAGTTTTGGAAAGTTCTTATTATAGTTTTACCTTGAATTGATGCAAGAGATCCTTTCGTACCATTGGTCCAGGAAATCCATGCTGAGTGTCCTACTGGAAAACTGGGGGCTATTGAGTCCAGGTTGGACGAATAATTGGGGTGATAAGGAAATCAGAAAAAGAACCAGCCAGCTTAATGCAGATTTCATTTGCAGTCTCTCAAGAAGAGAGATCAGATGGACAATTGGCTATATCTCCATCTTTTTTTTCTTGGAGGTCTGGGGATGGTTTTTTTCATACTGCTTGACTGAAATTTATATCAGTTTCTGGTTCAAGTTTCAAAGCTCATTACTATGACCGTTCCAGGGGAGGACAGCACAGCCTTTAGAGCAGAGACAGTCATTTCACTTCAGTGCTTGACTGATTCCTGAGAAGCTGTTTTTTCTTTCATCCCTTTAAGAGTAAAAATTTGAGGGTTTCTTTTTTGTTTTTTATCCTGAACCTTCATTGCTTCATTCTTTCATCAAAGCCCTGAATACTTTTGAAAGGAATTTTTTTATTAAAAAGCGATCTTTTTTGTTTGTTTTGTCAAACTTTATTCCCTGAACCACCTGTGCCACTCACGTGGGCACAGCACTTCCAGGTCATTTTAGGATCTCACTTCAGCCTCCAGCCCCAGCTGCTTCTGGGGCACAAAAAGCAGCAAGCAGGGCCACCGCTGTCCTGGGCACAGGCTGGTTGGTGGCCACCTCCTTGCCCTGCCACTTTGGTGGGACGCTGGTGCCTGGCAGTGGGACTAAGCTGCTGCTGGCTGATCATGTGCCACCCCTGTTTTGCCTTTCCTAAGGGCAAGGGTGTTCACCCACTTGTCTGCCCTGATTTCCAGTCTGGGTAATTATGTTCTGCTCCATGAGCTTTCTCCCGCTGATTCAGGTATGCACACTATTTGACTTCACAGCTCCAAAAGTGATCGCAGGCAGGACTGGTCTGTGCAGGAATGGGGGGAGCTGCTTTTCAGGGCAGGCTGGAGCATTCCTCCCAAGTGCATAGTCCTTCTGCCAGGGATAATGCAAAAGAAACCGAATCATCTTGACCCCAGCAGGATCAGGATTTAGGGTCTTGTTGCCTGGTTTTGCAAAACCTTATTTAAATTAGAAGTGTTTACAGGAATAGTCTCGATCCAACCAGCTGCAAATAGCCTTGGGAGTCTTTGCAATGAAGGGCATAATATAAACACAAGACATTATTATTAAAATGGAAGAATACATAATGCCTTTGTTCTTTGTGACAGCAGAGGACCAGAGCAGAATCGACATGGGGGATAGTTTAGGCATAACAGGAAGAAACTGATGTAAACTAATAAAAGAAGGATTCAAAGTACCTAACCATTTTTGTGTACTCAAATATGAAAAAGTACCAGTCTTATTTAAAACTAAAGAGTAAAACAATAACTGAACAATATTCCTGCTAACTGACATCTGGGAACCTATCTTAGCTTATTGGAATACCTGCAGATCTGTGATGCAATGAAGTTACAGCTTCAGCAAGGCGTATTCCCACTTTCATCACCCTTTTTCTCTCTTAAATGTTCTGTTATTTTAATCCGAGGTAAAAAAGAATGGCTGAAAAGTTTCCATGACGTGTGGAGGGAGTCCATGTTATGCTGCTAATAAGTGAACTGACCCATCCAGAGGGTCACTCTCTTTGTGTCTGTCTTTCAGGGAGTTTTGCCATGCTTGGCTATAAAGGACAAGCCAAACCCTCCTGGATTAAAGTCCTTAATCATGCTGGTTATCAGAAAGCTGCTTCTCTACAGCATTATGTTCCTGTGAAGCTGAAAGAATATCAATGTCCAGCTAATGCTGACGACTCACAAAAATTCACTTTTTCTCAGAACCACTCAGAGCACATCTCTGCAGAGGCTGCAGCACCCCAGGATTAGCATCACTGGGGCAACAGCAGCCAGGCAAAGCCCACCGCTGCCGCCAAAACCCGATCTTGTTTTTATGGGATTATACCAAACCGATGGTTTTCGCTTGTATATTTTATAACTAATAAATATATTCTCATCTTACCCGCTGTGGTAGAGCTTTATTTTTCCAAACACTGCCTCACAGGGCAGAATAGGAAAAACCTGTGGGCTGCCTTTCTCAAGGACAAGTGTTTCAACATATTTACGATCTGGCATCGTGCGGTAAGTTCTAAAGGCAAAAGCCTTCTCTCCAGTATTGCAGGGACTCAAAATGAAATTTGGCGTGGAAACTTTAGCAACACCCAGGGAAACAGATGAACTTTGGCAGAGGTAGGGAATTCTCCCTTCAGTCCTGGTTTCCCTCCATTACTGACTGCTTTTAAAAAATCTAAGTGTCCATCTGCCCTGGCATCTTAGGTGAACTCGGTGACATCTGCTTGGTAAGCATGCAGCAATCTTAGATAATATCTTCTAATCAAACTGAATGCGTAGTGTGCAATAAGGACTTATAAATGTGTTTCTGTCTGAAGCTAGTGACTGTTGAAATGATGTTTGTCCAGCTGATGTGAACATTTAATTAAAGACTTACAGGAATAAAACCCAGGATGAAGTATGTGCTGCGTAGGGTAAAGTCTTGTGTTCCTTTCAGACAATGCTCGTATTGACTTTCTGCTCCCACTGAGGACTGAAATACTGCCAGTAGTAGTGGCTAATTCTCTTTGATTATTTTTTTTTGTTTATGCTGCTGTTTTTTGAAGTAAAGACAAAAATAGAGCTTTGTATGCAAACTGAGAAACAATTGATGACCTCACTGACTACAATTTAAGTACAAAGTTACCCTGAAACGATGACAGACTCATTCTGGTTTGAACATGATGTTACTTGGTGACAGCAGTGAAGGGGCAGGCAATGTTAAACTACCCATGCCTTTGTTGCACGGGTTACTCAAACAGGTAGGTGAAGACTTTGTAACTAGTGTCCCGTCGTTTCAGTGGAATTCTCAGAAATGACCAAACACGTTGCTACAGGGAAAGGTTAGTGTTTTGTTGGCCAGACTTTTGCTCCCTGGTGAGTTAGTCGCTCTGGCATCCACACGCCAGCCAGCTGATACTGTGCCTCTGAGTGGAGACTGAACACCTCGACTGGGATGCTTGCCTCCATCAGACACATAGCACCCGGTGGTCCTTGGATGTGGAGCGAGAGGACACCTGCAAGGTTTACAGGCAGAGAAGGAGACCGTGGCTCCATCCCCACACCAGGTAGGAGAGGTGCAAATTGGGTTTGGTGAGGGGAGAGGTGCTTGCTTGCTAGAGAGTGTGGAGAAATCACTGACACTGCTTAGTGAAGGCAGGATAAAGAATGATGCATAGGACATCTGGGGCCTGTTCTGGCTCCTGTGGGGAGCGATGGAGACTTGATGTCCTTGGTGAAGATAAGAGGTGGTGGTACAAGAGCCCAAGTGACTAGGACTGACCATCTAAGGAGCTCCCTGAAGTCCTTTTGAACTCTTATTCATACCTAATTGTTATGATTTCTGAGGCTGTGCAGGGGAAGAAAAGCAAGATGTTTTTGGCTTGTGAGCATAATCCCAACATTGGAACAACTACTCACAGAGCAAGCTTTTAGCTTCTTGGAGATTTATTTGATAATCTGTGACAAGTCCAGACCCTGGATCCCAATAAAACTTTGCAGAGTCTAACCCCAGGCTGAGACTAAACAATTGGCAAAGGAAGAGCCTGGTGAAGGAAGAAGAATGTGCCTAAACCTCTGAAAAATCTCTATTCCTCCTCACGCCCCAGAAGGAGAGCAAATGGCAAATGTCCTGGAGAGGAAGGCGTGGAGCCGTGGTGAGCCAGATGCAAACAGTAAAGTACCACAAAAGCAAAAAGAAAAATATTTACATCCTGATGCAGTTATTTGGGTAGTTAAAAGCAGCAGTTTGAAGAGGATTCAGGATGCTGTGATCCTCTTCAGCCACTGCACACACTTTCCTTACCTTGAGAGGGAAAAAAGACTTCAAAACCAGGGACGCTCTGCAGAGGGTACAGTTCCCCTACATACCCTTGGGATATTCAAGATGATGTTTTCAAAGGCTCCTGCTAACTTGGCATGCACCAGAAGTCTGTGTGTGTGAAGCTGCGGGGGTAAGTGTCGCGTGGGCGTTGGGTTTGTGGGAAGCTGCTGTAGTCCTCCCGGTGATTTCCTGAGCAGGAGGATCTCCACCCACATGCTGCAGTCCACATGGACCGTGCATGTCCATGTGGACCTGCAGCTAATCCAGGCATGTTCAGTACATCTGATGCATTCAGGACATACGTCCGTCCTGGTTATCCCCCGAGCATTTCTGCAGCGGGAACACAGGCTCTGGCACTCCCTGAAAGCATTAGCTTGGCTATACACTGGGTTACTGTCAGCAGGCACAGCTAAGTCAGTGCACCCTGAACCTCTGAAAATGGGGTTCAGCTTCCTCCCACTTTGATGCTTTGAAAACTTCAAGCAGTGGATGAGGGTTTAAGTCAGGGAAATGCTGAGCACTTCGAAAGCATGTGAAACTGGAAGTCAGTCAGCCTCGGATGGGTGGAGGGATATGAATTGCAAATGATTTTGTTTTAGCTGAGCCAAAAATTGCTTCCTTTCCTTTTCAAGGTCTGTAAACCTTAGCAAAAAAAAAGTTTCCTCTGGAAAAAAAAAAAAAAAAGCATAGCTTTAAAATAACTGGGTTTTTCCCCCTTTTATTTCTGTCTCAAAATAGTTTGCTAGTATTACAACAAATCTGCAAACACCTTAGTTTCCTTTAATTTATTAATTGTAAAAATTTCCTTTAACTCCTGCTCCTCATTCAGAATCTGTTTTTATGAACATCAAGAACTAAGTGATGATTATATATGGAATATGTGAGCAGAACCTTCTTCCTTGTAGGGAAAAATTAGATAAATTTATAAGAAACTAGGGTTCATTGGGAAAAATAATAGAGTGCTGCTTTTGACTCCAGTATTGATTTCATTGAGAAGTAAAGTCTGTTCCTGAGCTTGATCCTACTCTTATTTGATAGTTTAAAAAAAGCAGCTAATGTCTGGGTGACAAGCACAAGATCAAGCTGAAGAGCAGAGGCAGCTATGTTGCTGTCATGCTCTGGGACTGGGAAAGTATTTTCATTAGAGATCCCTAGAAATGCATTTGTTTATTTGTAAGGCCATCTGAAGGCTTTAGCAGTGCTTTTGGCTGGGCGTGCAAAGGCTCCCCCTGCACAGGAATGTCACTGTAGCAAGAGCTGGCGTGTCCTCGGGTCAGAAAGGCAAAGGTGCACTTCAAATCCATCTTCCCAGCTGGGGCTAAAATGAAAAATTCCCCGGGTGGGGTGAGAAGACAGTCGCTGCCATGCAGTGTCAGCAAGAAGGCAGTGGAGGCATTAATCAAACAGCTCCTCCCTCTCAGAGGAATCAGCTTCCAAATCCATGCTGGCTTCTTTGCATACGAATGAGGAAACATCCAGCAACCCTTCAGCCCTAGCCATCAAACCAGCTGTAGCAGTGGGAGGGTCCAGGTTTGGTGTGCACTGTGGCCCTGGCGCTGACCCAGCGAGGTCTCCTGGAGCACCTCGCCTTGCAGAGATAGTCCCCGGGGAACACAGATTTTTCTGACAGGTCATCTCAAGTACCTGTGCAGATTAGTGTCTGCTGAGAGTTGACTCCCAGCCAGGCTAAAAGGCACTTTTTCCAGGTGAGCTTTTCCTGTTCTTCTCTGGGACAACTCCAGATCCTCTCTTTGCACAGGTCTGTGGTCTCTCGCTGGGCAGTAGCAGCAGTGGTAGCCATCAGGTTTCTTGCTCCTGTTTGACATCTTTTTCAGGGAAAATCAGGTAGCTGCTGCTTTTCCCCCATCCTTGCCATGTTTGTAATGGATGGTTAATGCTCCCGTTATGCACCATTTGACATACCCGGAGGGAGCCCCATCTTCAGCATATGCTGAAGGTACATCCTCCAAAGTGTTTCAAGCCAATCTTAAGAAGCACTTTAAAATACCCATTATTCAGAGTTACTTTTTTAAAAATTTTGGTGCCAGGCTGGGTGGTTGGCCCAGAGTTGTGCAAGGTGGCAAGTTGAGGTCGGAGCCTGCTGTGTGTTTCTGAATGGCTGGCTGTGCCACCCTGGAGAGCTCTGTTCTGATGCTGGGATTCAGGGTGTCCATATGAACCCACCATGGTGCTGTGGTGCCTCCAGCTTTAACACCAGGAAGGCAGTGGATGGGGATTCCTATCTCTGCAGTGCACTTTCTAGTACAGTATCGCTGTTGACACCTGCAGTAGCAGCCAGCTGAGGACTAATGGTTTCCTGCATCTACTTTTAGCATTGTCTGTTGCTTTTGTTCACTTTTGGAAAGATCCAGCAGCTGGGAATCATTTCAGAAAGCCTGCCTTGCCAGATCCAGCGATATGAGTCCCACTTGCCATTGGCAGGCAGCTTTCAATGGCTAGATGAAAAAGCTTTTCTCACCCAAGAGAGGAGTCACAGCCGGTATTTAAGAAATGCTGGACATGATAGACTCAGGAGGACGTTTGTACAGCCTTTATGCTCTCAGAGTGCCCGAACTCTGCAGGGAGATTTGTTGACATTGCTGGTTACATCAGAGCTGGAGTCGGCCACGTGGCGCCCGTTCAAGAGCGATGTAGTGAATGGCTCCCGCGCGGCTCCGCGCCCCGAGCCAACGCAGCGGCTGCCTGGCAGGAGGGAACCGCTCCCCAGCCCTCTCCAGCAGGAGACGTTAATGAAAAGAGTCACGAACTCTTCCTCTTATATTTAACAGTAAAATCAAACGTGTCACTGTTTGTGTCTAATATTTGGGGGAAAATGCTTAATTGAGAGCCTTTGAAGGAAAAATTCCGGAGATTATCCTCCAAGCAGCATTTTTCCATCAGTGTGTTAGTCAGAGCTGAATCAGAGGAGTCAGATCCTCTTGGCCCTCTCAATTCTTTGCCTTTCCAACCCAAGTGCCAGTTAATACTAATAGTGCAGTGAACTCGGGCTCGCTGCAAGCTGAATCAAACACCCTACCTCCTTCATAAAATAAGCGGGATATTCTCTGGACTGGGGCAGGTCAGACACTACAAAAACATTGGAGCCTGGCACACAGCCGACACCTCCAAAAGTGACATGACTTTCCAGTGTCTGATTGCTTGTTTTGATCTCTGCTGATGAAGGTGGATGTAATCAGGGAAGCAGTCCCTGGTGAGCAACCAGGGATTTAATACCAGAAGCCATTTTGCACAACCTGATGGTAAGTACTGTGCACTTCTTGACTCTAAAGAAAGCAAAGGCTGTGAAATTTCTTGAACTAATTTCCTACCCGTTTGCTACAACTTACTATCAGAATGAAGATCATGAGTTAGAGCAGACATGCCTCTCTGAGTTTTTAATGGGCCAGAACAGAGAAAATTCTTTGCTACCTACAAAGCAACAGGAAAGCAATTGCATGCCATCACTGTCAAAAAAATCAGTCCCTTCCTTTTATTTTTGCGAACTTATATCAGCTGAATGTGTTTTATGACCACTACCTTACCAGTTGGAATCTGGCTTTGTGCAACACTGATGTACAGCTGTGTCCACGCTCTAAGAAACACTGTTTATCTGCAATGACCATCCTGTGGTGTTCCCACTTGTTTAACTTTATCATTAAAGCGGAATTTAGTGATCGGGTTTGTAGATTAGGCTGTGTAATAATCGCTAATAAACCCTGATATTTTAATGGTGTCTGCTGTACTTTGGGTGTACCTCTAATAACGTTCCTTTAAAAGAGCCCTGGCTTATCAAACCTCGATGGTTAACGCTGTTAAAATGTCAGACACGTGCAGCCTGGTTCTGGCATAAATTCCATGGTGACGGTATTGCTCTCTGATAATGTATATCATTCGAAGTTATAGCGTTACTAAGTGCATTCCTCTTTTCTACTGCTCTGTAACAGCATTTCAGCACCTGATAGACTGCAGCAAGCCCCGAGTCTACGCTGCTTCCAGAGCTCATGGCTGTCAAATACACTACACCAAAACAAGCGAACATTTTCCTGCTGCAATGTTTCCTGATGAATCTGGTTTTAATGCTATTTTTCATACAATCATTGGATTACATGTGGTTCGAACATATCATTGTACTTTGAACTATATCACCTTTATGAGAAGTACAGACATGTGTTTTGCATATATACACTGTAAAAATTGCTCCAGACTAAATCCTGGCTTCCTGCATATCTTTTTCTTGTGTTGGGATTCTTTTCTTTCTCTGTTTTTTTTCTTTGGTTGGTTGTTTTGTTTTGTTGGGGGGTTTTTTTGGTTGTTGTTTTGTTGTTGTTGTTGTTTCATTTTTGGTTGTTTGTTTTGGTTTTTTTTTCTGTTTGGTTTCTATTAACAAGGAACATGAATGTGATTTTGCCTTAAAGAAATGGGGGCACCCTGAAGTTTTTTTCACTTGCTTTTTTTGCATCTAAGCTGTGCAATGCATATGTTCATCCTGGTTCACCAGTGTGATGTGACATGATAGCTGCAAAGAAATTTCTTCAATAGTCCTCAGATGCTGGCTTACATGATAAAACCTAATGGCTCCAAGGGCTACATGTGAATTTTAAACAGTGTCTTATGAATACAGGAGTGGGTGTCCTTGCCTCGGTGTAAATACACATGTCAATATACTGTCCTGAGCACAGGGCAGAGCTGCAGGGTCAATCACTGGAGACTGGAGAGAATCACATTAATTCCAACTTCGACTTTCATGACACTGCTTGTTTGTTTATGCTGGGGGTTGGCTGCTGAAGAAACGATAACATTAGGTAGACTGGTTTTTAAAGCAGCTTTTGGTTTTGCAGGAAAATTCTGGGCTGGCATATTAGATAGACAATGTTTTCTTGGATCTGAAATCTAAGAAACTGCATGCTTCAGACTGGAAGTGTGAGCACGGTCTATCTTGAGAGGACACAAAACACCATTGCTAAAAATGTGTGGGTAGTGTGGGGGGAGGAGGTGCCATTGAAAGGTTGCTTTGTGAAAATTTGTCACTCTGCAAACACCTTCTCTGTTGTGTTTCATTACTTTTTTGCACATTTGAATATGCAGCCCTAGAGAGCCTTGACACTGGATGTGTTTATACTGCATTCCTAAGGCGGTTTTGGTTACATCTGGTGGCTGCTTTCTGAACGTCTATTTGGATTCCCAAGTGGGTTTATCCTAAACCAAACAAAGGGTGAGGAACTGGCCATGGTTTCTTGCTCTGTTTCGGCTGATCCTGAAGAAGCATGAAGGTGTTCTCAGCCACAGAGCTGAATGGGAGTGGAAGTGGTCTGGCATAAAGCTGAATATAACTTTTGTTGTTCAGTGAATGGTTTTTGCATGAGCTGGGAAAAAAAGAAAAAAAAAAAAAAAAAAAAAGGTGACATTTGCTTCATATTCTTTCTTCACAGGTATCCATCCAGAGAATTAAAAATCCTGAAGAATGGCTCTACCTGCCTCCAAATATCTAGCTGAAATTTTCATTTTTCTGCTGTTTGTAATCTCTTCTGTAAGCACAGGTAAGTTTTCCTGCCATGGGAGAAAAAAGCGTGGTTTGTAACACTAAATAAAAACATTGCTGGTTTAGATTGAGAAAGTTTTCACTCTTCTTCATATATGATGAGTCAAAAACAGAATGAAAAAAGCCCAGGAGAAAAGTAGTTTTCTGGTGTGCCAGTACTCCCAATTGAGGGCAGCTGGAGTGGTAGAGAGAAATTTTTGAGCAGGTGGAAGTACCCTCAGGAATCCCTCAGACTCTGCCACACATTCTCAAAACAAACCCAGACCCGACAAACTGCCACAAAATAAAAGGAACCTCAGGTCCTAACAGCTGTGGCTATGGGAGGTGAAGTCAAGCATTTTGCTGCATTGCCCAAGCCCAGATGTGGGTAGCAAAATGCTCTGAAGTGGGACATGCCTGCCCCTTGGCTTTTGTCTCTTCCAAGAAGCCCTTTACCTAACCAGTTATGGAAAGGGAAAAAGGGAAGCTGGATATACACATTCTAAATACAACTAATCTGGGGTTTGCATTTGTTTAAAACAAAGAGACCATGTGTCTTGCCCCAGACGCTGCAGCTGCATGAAGCAACCTTTCATTGCCACGCACAGGCCCTTTTGGTCAAGAAGCAAAACATTCAGTTAATTCCTTGTGCTGGATAGAAGTTGCACTCTTGTTTTAAAAATGACAATGAGAGTAATAGTCCAAGCTGGCAAGGCACCTGGACCAGCTGGCAGAAGATGCTCAGCCCTCCAGTGTCCTTGGTGCAGCAGATGCTCTCTGGTGCATGGCTCCTGCTCTCTGGTATGAATTGGTTAACAAAATAGGGAATGTGGGTCCTTTGTTCTGGATTTTGTTGGGTTTTGCTGTTGGGTTTGTCATGCCAAACATCAGCATAAATTCCTCCTGATTTCCCTTTAAGCTTCACTGCCTACCTCTGTTTCTAAATAATGAATTTTGGGGGCTCAAATCATTTTTTGAGACTGCAGGGAGCTCTTTTGGACACTAGCATAGCCAAGTAAATGGAAAAATGAGTAAGTTTTATCCTGTTCACTTAATCTAGTAGATAAATTATGCCTCTATATCTGAATTGATCCTTTTGGTTTTATTTGTCTTCTCAGTATGAGCAAATTTTTGTATTATCCTTGTTCCTACGGGAATAACAGCTCATATTTTTGAATTTGTTGTCACTGTGTATTACAGTTACAACTGAACGTCTATTTACAATGCAAATCCCATTTCCTGCCTGAAATGTTTATCTTTTCCAACTCTTACTAATTCTGTGTGTCTTCTAGTAAGAACTTAGAAACTCCTTCTTATTTTCCTCAATGACTGTAAATCGGAAAAAGTGCCTCTGACATTACTGACAAACTTTTGGCTTCCAGCTGGCACAAGTGGTATCAGAATTAAGTCCTGGATGTTTATCAGTATTTCACTAGCTACAAGGTAGATGATTAGCCCTCCCCGATTTGATCACTTTGTGTGTATGGAAAAAGTCTGCAGAGAGCCAAGGCATATGTTGCCCACATGAAATGTCCCTTGCTTACTTGAATAGCTGGTATTTAATGGGTCTCTGGAGAGATTAAGTCAGTGTCTGGTCCAATTATATTGTTTTCTTAAGATATGAAACTGCTGGAGGAATCTGAGATGAAACAATGCAGATGGACAGATTTTGTTGCTCATGCTATGGAATTACAGATGTCCCTCAGGTTTCACAGTCGCAACACACAACAGCTGGCTGTCAGCTACACCAGCACGGGGACGTTCCCTTGCAGGGATTCACACTGTTGTCCTTTCCATTAACTGAACACGTTAGTATCTGTGGGGCAAACCCCACCCAACTGTGCTATAAAAAGGGCCAAATACAACCCCGCTGGAGTCAAGGTGTTGATCTCATGTCTGTTATCATTGATACGCGGACCATGTTGTTTTCAAGTGGTGTCTTTGTTTTAAAGGATAAAAATTTGAGAGCTAGTAAGAACTCCCAACCCTTTCTCATGGCAAAGGGCTCATTGTTCAAACTTCCACTGACCTCAGCTTCCTAGGATTAGGAAGGTTTCTACCCTCAGAAAATATTCATCACACACGGGATTCTCGGACTTGCAGTTTTGTTGATTAGGGTGAGATGTGAGGCTCGCATATCGAGGGAGATATTATCAGGGAAATATTTTATCTTAAATAAATACTTGCACCATGAGACTCTCGGATTTGGTATGAGAGCCGTTTAGACTAACACGTCATGGCAGTCTGTAATCAAATTTGTGTGTTGGGAGTGGTGATGTGTGAACCTGAAGTGAATGGATCCTTACTGCTTCTGCCCGGAAAAGCTCACAAACCCACAGCCCATCTCTTGGGAGATTCCTATTGCTCTGTTACTGGGTGGACTGGCAATTCCTTTCTGCTTGGTCTTTTCATGTTAGTCCGAGCACTTTTACTTTCCATTTCCAGTGAAAACAGAGTATGCAAACATATCCTTGCATCTTTACATTAAACAAAGCTTTTCAAACCTCACAGGTATTTTGGGTCATTTTTAAAGGTAGTAGTTGTTACATCCTTTCAACAACATCTTCCCTGGCCTTGTGAAAGGTTTTGTGCCTGGATAGTACAAATAGAGCTGAATGTCACTGCAAGAAGGGCTCAGTTACAGCCTCTTCTCAGTAGTTTTCTGGAAACTGCAGCTCTCGCAAGGCTCCTTTGCATCAGGTATCGGGTTTTTCCATGCTTCCAGAAAACAGAAAACCATACAGCTTAAGCTGTTTGTTTTCTTTTGGTTGTGACCCACGTGTGCTTTGCTGCACTGAGATATTGCTGTGTTCCAGGGAGTCAGCAAAGGGGAATACCAAGAACGATACTGTAAAGATGCCCAGATATGTGACTTTCTATCTTGCACTGAATAAGATGGTAACTGTCTTCATTCTCCATCTCCACCCAGCAGAAGCTACTGTTGCATGTCCTGACAAGGATCCTGAGTTAGAAAACTGGAACCCAGGTCACAATGAAGAAAACCGCATTGAAATTCGTAATGGCAGGAAACTCCTCCTTTCTTCTTCTGCAACTGTCCACTCCATCCACATCACTGACGGAGGTAAAAAACACTGGTGGCAAGGCTGGCTGAACTGTGCTTTCCACTGTGTCTTTTTAAGTCACTCCATCTCGTGCTGGGAGAGCTTCCTGCTTCTTGCTGGGAACTGGGTGGCTGCTGGACAAACACAGCTTTAATGCAGTACAAGAGTGGGTGGTAACTGAGATGCTATCGGTTCTTTAGCCATTGTAGGTTTTTTTGCTGTCCTTCTGGAGAATTTACAAACGTAGCTCAGTATATTCATTAGTTCTAATTCTGTGATTTGCTTCAAAAACATTTTTTTTACTAAATCATTGTCCTGATAACATCATACTGAAATAGTTGTGTCCTCAGGGTCTCAGGACAGGGCAGATGCATATGTGCCTCTTTGTCTCTAAGGACAAAGTCATAGTGTTCCTGGTGGCTGCTAGCATGAATAGCTTTTATTCATCTTAACGCTGAATTTCTGTCTCAGTTTTGAATGAATTTTCTTCCATGCAAATCTTATTTGCATTCTTCAAGAACTGGATTGAATTAAAAAAATGTAATGTCTTTAGGATGTGTATTGAGAGCTGTTTTGGGGAGAATGGGCAGAATTTTTCAAAGCCTTTGATGAGAGCTCCGCACCGGATGGTAGCACAATGGTATCACAACCTGTGATGAGCAGCCGTGTGTTAAAACAATTGTCATAACCTTTTCTACTTAGGAAAACTGGTCATTAAAGATGACGTGCAGCCTATAATTTTGCGTACTAGACATATACTCATTGAAAATGATGGAGAGTTGCATATCGGCAGTGAGATGTGCCCTTACCAAAGCAATGTGGTTATCATCTTATACGGGCGGTATGTATGCACGGTAAAATATTACCTTAGAACTTTCTAAGATCTCTCTTCCACAACAGGGAACAAAAATATTCCTTGAAATTACATTTTCTCAGACATCTCAGACATCAGTGCTCTGTGGAAAGTTCTGTAGCTCTTTAAACAATTTAAATGGCCCGTAAAAAAACTGATGCAGTTTTGGTTCTGGTTTTCAAATCCTACTGGGAGATGAACAGTGGGGTATTTGGGCATGCCAGAAAATCAGCGTGCACAGTGCCACCACTCAGGCTGACTTTCCAGAATAGGCTTAAAACCTGAGGGGTTCTTTTATTCTGAAAATTCTTCTCTGTAAACATCCTTTCTTTCCGCATGAGAGTTGTGAGCCAAAGGATAATTCATTTATGTCTTGCAGATTCCTACAGGTTCTCCTTGACTTTCAAGGATGCCAAACTCATATTTAACAACCACTAGACCTCCTAGCTGCTAGTCAGGGTCCTCACTTCTTCCACAATTCAGAAACACAAACATGTCATTCAGTCTGGGCTTCAAGTCTCCTCTGGCCTGGATATAATGAATATAACATGTATAAGCTGTGTTCCAGATTGCTGCTGGTCTGCAGCGGTTACTAGTGTTGTTTCAAATCATTTCTTTTTCTGTACAGTGTAGGCAGTTGATGATTCTTAGAGTAGTTGATAGAAATGCACTGCAAATCATAACACACAACCTGGTTCCTTTCCTCCTCTCCTGCTACAGAGCGGATGATGGCAGCCAGCCAAATCCCTACTTTGGGCAGAAGTATCTTGGAGTAAGTAAGGGTGGCACTCTTGAGATCCATGGAAAGAAAAAGCTGTCTTGGACTTTCTTAAACAAGACTCTTCATCCTGGTGGCATGGAAGAAGGTGGATATTACTTTGAAAGGAGCTGGGGCCACCGGGGTGTCATTGTCCACGTTATTGACCCAAAGACGGGGGCAGTTGTCCATTCAGATCGGTGAGTGACTTTTCAATTGTCTAGATGTGAGGATCTTTGGGAACAGGTTGGGGGCAGCATCTCAGCAAGCTCAGAAACACACATTTTAGCATCTTGTTCAAATGGATCTTATTGCATGTATATACAATTCTTTTGAGATCAGTAATCTGCGAAAGCAAAGGGTGAGTAGTGTTACTACCTTGCTATTTGGTCAGCTAGAGTTCAACCAATTTGGCTTCACAGAAGCCCCTGATACACCCTATTAGACAAGTGCTTTTGCAATGGGATAGCATCGTTACTGTAAACAGGAGTTATTTCTTTATAGCACTTGCTTTTCAGTAGATAAAGCTGCAATGCACTGAATGAACTGTTTTCGGCTGGTTTTATCATTCCAGGTTTGACACCTACAGAGCGAAAGAGGAGAGCATACGTCTTGCCCAGTATTTGGGCAGAGTTGAGAACGGCATGATCCTGTCAGTTGCAGTGAACGATGAAGGATCTAGAAACTTGGATGACACTGCCAGGAAAGCAATGACCAAGCTGGGCAGCAAGCATTTCCTCCACCTTGGGTTTAGGTATGTGCCAGTCCTGCCAGTTCTCCCAGCACAGAGACTTTATTATGCTCCTGAGATGTCCAAATAATTCCACTCTCTCAAAGGCACAAAGTTCTTTCACATGGGAGGGGAAAAAAAAAAAAAAAGAAAAAAGAAAGAAACTTCTCAATGTGAAGTTTTAGCAGTTAATTTGATAGTTTAAGATGCACTCTGTGTCTAGAGGGGGTGTTTTTATTATCCGATTGAGGAATAGCGTATGACTTACATTAAAAAAGATGTTTTTCTAAGATATTTCACAAACTACTTACTCCTATTTGTTTTCAAGCCACCCCCCCAAAGATTTAAGGAGCATATCTACAGCCACACAGTGGATTGGATGTGCTGAACATTAGGGAGGTTAGAACAATAGCTGTGTAGCCCTGTCTAAATATATATAGACATACATACAGCGTATTCTTCAGCTTGTCCAATACTTATTTAGGGACTCATGCAGCACAGAAATTTAGCAAGCATGAATTTATGCTGTGGACTGTAAATACTTCTGGGGCCAATACAGTGTCTATGTTGGCACACACGCTGTTGAGAATATTTGCTGTTTACCCAACAGTAGCCATTATATTTTTTGTGTTTATCTGAATTTATGTAGGTTTGGTTGGGGGTTTTTTTTGGTTTTGTTTTTTGTTGAGGCACTAAGAGGGTTTCTGCAGAATATGAAAAAAAAAAAAGTGCCTTGTAGGGAGAAGTGATTCAATACAGTAGTCTGTAGGAACAGACAAGTGTCAGCTGGGCATGTGCAGATGGAGTAGGATTTGGGGTGACTGATGAAGAGGTTGTGTTAAATATTGCAGGGTTAAATATTACCAGATAAGGCATTTCAAAGAACGAGCCAAGGCTCCAAAACAAGACTAACTCCATCAGGGCAATGCTTGTTCTCAAATACCCAGACCCCATATTAAAGCCCACTAGCCTGCTAGGTTTCTTTTCAAGGACCGAAATTAGGGAAACAGAAAAAGATTTTTGAACATTTATACTTTTTTTCCAATTGTGCAAAAGGCATAAAATGATGGGTTTCGCATATGTTTATGAAAGTAAATTGCACTTGATGTTTTTAGGCTGCTGTGGTGTTTTAATGCTATTTTCTCACTTCTTTGCCATCAATGCTTATAATGGAAATACCATAGCAATTCATCCGTGGAAGTGTGACTTTCAACACTGTTTGCAGTCAAAAAGCTAATCATTGCCATGCTGTTATCTGAAGTGCCACAATATTTCCTTGCATAAGTAATAGGGACGTTATGGGTACCATGATGTGGTAGTAGTTGGTAAATGTTGTCTCCCACCAGCATAGTGGTGTGTAGGAAAATATCTACATCTTGGTGCATTATTTAGAAGACTGTATTTTTAGGAGTGTTCTCAGCATTTAAGTTTATCAGCTTTCAAAAAAACCATTGTCTGGATGGCAGCTGGGACTCAATTTACAAAGGCAGTTAGATGGCAGACTGGAGACAGGCGGCTTTGTCAGACGTGTCCAAGCTTTTCTTCTCCTTATGCAAATTTAGCTTCCACTTCACTTTAGTGTAACAGAATTCAGACGTGCTGGTTTACATTTCAGACATGAATAAATACGTATATACCTGACAGGTGCCTTTTGGAATTTTTTGGAAGATCTTAAAAAAAACCGTGTTCAGGATGAGAAAATTGCACACCTGAGTATATACTTTAAACTGTATGGCAAAGGAAAGCTCTGACAGACGAGAGCAGATGGATTTTTGTTTCTAACATGCCTGTGTATGTGCTCTCACTGCTCACTGCCCAGCACCTGGGGTTTGCCGGCTGGTCCTGCTGAATCCTGCTTGTCAGATCTCAGCTCCCTGCCAATGGCTGGGGCTGAGCGTGGGCATCATGGCGACAATGACAGTGTCATCCCAGGCAGTAATTTGGCTGAGGAAATTTTTATTTCACGTTTTGTGAGGTGCCGCTTGAGTCAGGCTATTCAGCCATAGACTGGTTTGTTTTCACCAATGAGCAAAGCTGATTTATCCAAAAAAGTTCCTGTGCTCCTGGCATCTCTTTCAGTTGCCTATGTGCTGACTTCAGAATATTAGCAATGAAAGGAAAATCTTGCATTCCTCCTCTGTTGTTGTCCTTTTGAAAAGTGAGTTTATTCTTTAAGTGTGAGCTTTTTTTACCCTGCTGCTATGAAATTAAATGAAAGCCTTTCTGCACTTGGTGACATCATTGTTTGAAATCCCACCCAAATATCACTTGTTTGACTCTGGATTTGCCGGTCCCTTTAGTTCTTATATCCCAAACAGCTTGCATGTGTCCTCATGTGTGAGCATTGAATGACTTTAAAACTATTTTTAGAGATAAAATAGCTGGAAGAAACAAGTATTTTAATATATGAAATGGGGTCAGACCTTGAGCTGCAGACTTAGCTTATTATTCTTTACATTATTTTTGTGATTATTTTGGGGCCATCATCTTTTTTTTGTCATTTGTTTCGAATTTGGTGACCAAAACCACTCCACAATCTATCTTGCCTGCTGAGTGATAAAGTGTCCTTCCTGCCCCCACCCCCTTCTCTCCCTGGATGGAGATCACAGCCCGGCAGTGTCTTCGGCAGTTGGCACACAGGCAGGTTTTCCAGCAGGAGCATCTGGCTCACTGGCAGCCTCCCGAGGCAGCTTCCCCTGAGCCTCTCCTGTGCTCGGGACAGGGACACACTGGGACTGGCCTCGCCACGAGGAGCCCTGTCTGGTGCATACGTGGGGCCTCAGCACGGCATGGGGTGCACCAGTGCTCACCCAGAACCTGCTTCTGCCACAGCCAAAGCCCAGGGTGGAGAATCCCAGCACAGCCCAGCTCACACCAGTGGCGATGGTTGTGTGGTTTAGTGGCTGTCTGTCAATGTCTGTATATGTTTTCTTTCTGAAGTCCCAGAGTGGTTTATAACTTTGCTTATCCCAGTAGATGGTAAATGTAAGATGACCTGCAGGACTTGGGGGTGAATCTTGATGCAAATGAAATCTCTGGGTATTTACACCTATAGGGACATGATTTATCTATAGGACTGTTTGCTAAATGCAAGGTAGAGGTGGGACTCTTCCTACCAACCTAAAAGCATACTTTTTATTCAGCTAGTTGTCAAGAGCAGATATGCCTGAACTACTTCTATTTTGAAAATAAAACTCCCTCCTGACCCTTACTAATTGGGTTCACCTCCAAGGTTGGGAGGCACATTAGCTTCTGTCTCCATTGCTTACTTATCCAGGTGGTCATTCTCCAGTGCTGCTGATAGCTATTGAACCTACTCAACCAATCACCATCCAGAGGTAACGAATTGACTTCTGACATGGGATCAGATTTGAACAGTCAATTCAGACTCATAAACCTTTATCCCTGTTCAGTGTTCAAAATAAGGAAACTAGATATGCAGAGACTATCTAGGTATTTTTCATTGTCCTTTGCCAGCCAGACTGTCTGTTCAAAATTCTCAGGGGTCATTCCAAAACCAAATGTGATTTACAAGGTTTCAGCCTGAGCTAAATTTATTTAAGCAGAAATGATTTCTTTTCATATTCTTTAGTGTACGTACACACACACACACAGAGTCAAAAGAAAGACTTTCCAGGCTCCCTGAAGAGTTGCCAGTGTCCTTCAGTCACACGCAAGCCTCTTTAAACATTCATTTAAAAGAGAACCACACTTGTTATGAGAGTGTATTAAGCAGGAATTTGTCTTCAAACTTCCTTCTGTTTTGATATATTTACTGAAGAAATATGGAGTGTTAAGGTATTTTTAATTTTAACTGAGCTGCCTGTCACACCAATCAGACTGTTTTGAATGTGTTGCCCCTGAGAAATGCAGGAGTATCAGGCTGTAAAAAATATGTATCTCATACATGACATGACTTGATCATTTCTCATTTTCATTTTCCAGGCACCCATGGAGTTTTATTACTGTTAAAGGAAATCCCTCCACTTCTGTTGAAGACCACGTTGAATATCAAGGTAATTCATGCACAAAATGCTGGCTTGGCATTTATCTCTGGGTGTTCCTGCAGTTAATGGCCAAGATTAATTTGGGCCACGGTGTTTTCACTTGACACTGCATTACACTGAAGCTGTGAGCAATTGATGGTTAGACATATTTAATTGAACGCCCTCTCTATCTGTTGCTTCTTCCCATTAAAGCAGCTGAAGTAGCTATGTGGGGTATAACCTGCATTATCCCAACCCTGAGATAAAACATGAGATCCTGCACCAGAGTAAAACCACGTAACTCTGTTCAGCTCGGACACTTCCTCTCTTAGACACAAAACTATGGAACAAACACAGTTTACACCAGCTCAAAATTTAATCAGTGTATTCAGGATTGGTAGCCTCAAATACTCCTGTGAAACAATTTCTTTGCAAGCTGAAGACTATTGAGTCTGTGTCTTTCCATGACATTTTCAAGAGCAGCTAACAACGTGGCTCGCTGCAACGTCAAATAAAAATAGCAATATATTGCAAATCATAGGTTATTTATTCCTTCTTGATTTTTGAAGAGTTTTCCTGCTGATTGCCCAAGCAGTTATACAAGTGTCTGAAGCCTCATTCTAAGATCAGTAATTTTTTTTTTCTGGAAACTGTGCAGGACTAATTCTGGATAAACTAGCTGAAATATGCAAACGCACACGTGGACCATTACTTTTTCAGTTCTGACTTCTGTCAATTGCATTCAGTGATTTTGCCCATGTTTGTTCTGTTACAGGTCACAGAGGGTCAGCTGTGGCCAAAGTATTCAAGCTATTCAAAGCTGAGAATGGAGAACCTTTTAATGTCTCTTCAGCTAGTGAGTGGGTACAAGGTAAGAAGCCTGTCTGCCATTTAACTCGGTGGTAGACAGTTGACAAATAGGGTGAATCATGTTTTTTATTGTAATACTTTTCCATTTGGGAAAAGTGAACTCTCTAGTTGCTATTTACATCACTGCTCACACAAGTAAAGTACATGCACAGATACTTCCCGCTGTTGTCTCCAGGATTCTGAATAACTGGGATCCTTTCTCCTTTACTGCACTGGGTATGAAATTCCATCTCTCATGATCAGAGATCATACGCAACCTCTTAGTTCTTTTGACTGCATAGTCATCATCTCCATGTTTCAGACAACATACAGTAACTGGTTGTAACTTGAGCTGAAGATCTGAAAAGGCATCTAAGGAGGACACAGATCCAAAATCCATACCTATTAATAATGCTCATACTCCATACTCCAATTATGTAGCTTTTAATAACTCTGCCCTCCCTTGGCTGGTTACACTTCACAGCATCATTAAAAGTGGCTGACAGACTGGCAGGAAGAGGCAAGAATCAGATCATCAGTGAAGAAACTTGTGAATGATATCTGAGATCATATTATGCTTCGTGCATTTTTGCTGCATTCATTAAGCTTGACTTTCAAATGACTTTTCTTGTTTGCACTTGTCTCCAGATGTTGAATGGACAGAGTGGTTTGAGAAGCCTGATAAAGTGAGATCTAAGGACACAGAGAAGCTTTCTGACTTCAAAGCTGCTCATCCTGATAAAATCTGTAGGCAACCCATTGACATCCAGGTAGGCTAGCTTACCATGTGCTTTAGAGGGGCAAGTCCTCCTTGGACTGACACTGAACCCCAAAATAATTGTGCCTGTCTGATACTTTTGTTTCTAAATAAAAGACACCCATTATTTTACTGTGCTAATGCATAACCAGCAAGATATGGTGTTCAGTCTTGTATCATTCTGCAACAAAACTCTATAGAATTGAGCTCCCTTTAGTAAATTCTGGCTTCTGGCATGAAAATGAGTACAGATGGGGTCATGGACAGCTGAGATGCTATCATGAATTGTAGTTCCCTGCTGGAAGATTAAAAGAAAAACACATTAAAATTTCGAAGTTTTTAAATGGTCCTGGAATGAATCCTACCTAAAAAATTAACCACAAAATGTAATGAGATTGTAAAGCTACCAGCTGTAGTAGGTTGTCCAAAATATTGGTGAGCTTGAAGCCATTTCTTGGAGTCAATTGTTTTTTCCTCTGTGGAAAGAAATATGAATTCTGTTTGGGGCTGAACATTATAGTTCTGCCATCAGGCCAGCATGCTGAGGAGAAATCATATACCTTTTCTGAGACTGCAAAAGCCTCTCTAAAGACAAAAAAAAAAAAAAAAAAAAAAAAAGCAAAAGTCAAGCTTTTTTTTTTTGGCATATGTTTGCCATATACCTTGTATGTCTACCTGATAAAACAACTGTAGCAGAAGCATTGCCTAACAAAAGACAATAAAATCTCCATGTCTGTAGGAGGCTGAACCTAGGGTTCCTGCATATTCTGAACCAGTGGCCTTGTCCTTATTTACAAGAGCATGGCTATTGAAGTAAGGGGGAATGCTGACAGTAGGAGTGAAAGTTTCCAGGGCTAGATGTTATAAAGAATCTTCTCTTCAACAGAAAGGAAAAAAACTGCCCTATAATTTTCTGCCAGGTCCTAGAAAATCCACATTCATTTCTGCTTCCATATACATATATTAGAAGTGACAACTTAGTTCAAGATGGGGGTCAGATATTTGTTATCATACAGTCTCTTCTAGCATGCATATTAAAAGAGAAAAAAGAAAGATTTCTTCTGTCCAGGAAACAACCCTTTTTTCTTTTCATCTGTTAAATGACAATTACTTTTTTTCCCATGTATACTAAAAGCCAGACAATATTTTTCAGTTTATCCTGCAGATCTTAGGACAAATCCTGAGGTAGTGTAATCTACTCATTGCTTTCATAAAGTTACACTGCTTTATAGCAGCTGGCCCGCTCCAGCTCCGCTACATGCAAGAAAACTCAAGATTTGATGATAATAACAGAAGCACAGCACAGCCAGAGGCACATTCCTTCAGCTGATGGTGCTAATCCTATACACAGCAGCGGGGTGTATACATTCAATAATAAAGAAGGTCTGCATGAGCGAGAGAATCAGGATCAGACCTTTCATTGAAAGATGGCTTATCTCCTGGTGCCTTGTTAGAATGAACGTGATATTTGGATAGCCCAATGCGATGCATCACGCTTTTGTGACAGGGTCGAAAGAATTGCAAGCTGCAGAGCTAGGCTGTGAAATTTAACATGACCCTGAGGGGTGACATTGCCCCAGCAGAAACACAGGAGAGCCTACATATCGCACCTGCTTCTTGGCATTACATAGCCTTTTTTCCCCTCAAGGCAGCTCTACAGGCTGGTACTTGTATGTGAGAAAAGGCCACCTCTTCTTCTTCCTTTTGGAGCAATAGGTATTGCCTCAGCTTTGTCTTTTTCTTAGAGAGCCTGCAAAGAAGAAATAAGATCCCCATCTCTTTCTTCTGCAAGGTTCAGACATAGCCACAAACAATGAAATGAGCGCAGTGAAGACGCTTGAAACCATGAGTTCATGTGGGTGCAAGCATCTGTGTTCAGTGTTTCCATCTGCCCTCCAACCAATGGCAAGAGAAAACCTACAGCACTGAGGCAGATATTAGGGAAGCTCAGAATACTCCTCCCAAAAAACCACATGGTCTTAATCTGGATACAGGAGAAAGACAGGCACCTAACAATGATCTATGCATCTTGTGGATAAAATAGCTGTGTTTGAGCACCAGCTGGAGTGCTGGCTGGGTGGCACATGTAACAGTCACGATGGTTTGTTATACAACTGTTGTGCATCACCCAGAACAAAGCAAAAGCCTCTTCTGATGGCTTCAGTGTTTTGGTTAAATCCCTTGGTATGACCTGGTTTGTATTTCTATTCTCATTCCAGGCAATGACGCTTGATGGAGCCAATTTAACAACTGAGGTTTTCTACAAGAGTGGCCACGATTACAGGTTTTTGTGCCATGGCAAGGACCAGACAGGCGAGGGCTGCCAGAACTACAGAGTACGGTTCCTGTGTGGCAGATCTGGTATGTGCCCCGTGTTTGAAAGCCAGACCAGGGAAAAGCAGAAATACTGTCTTCAGATGACTGGCTCTTGTTCGGTGTAAGGATAACTTGACCAAAACTTCATCTGGGCTATTGACATGAACACAGATAAAACAGTTGAAGATTTATCTCAGGAAAAATTCCTCAGCACTAGCAAATGCAACAGGGTGGTGTCTCAAAACCCCAGTGAAGCTATGGCAAATACTTGGCAAGTCCCTTCCTGTAAATATCTTGCCTTTTCCTAAAGCATTTTGGGATGAGGTAGGATTAGTGAAACAGAGTGTACAAAGACAACAGGTTTTGAAAGCAATAATTTATTTTGTAGTTATTAATTTTAACACCGCTGTCCCTAACCTGGTCATTAGACAGGTCACTAAGATGTTTTGGCGTTCAACTGGAGGGAAAAGAAGGGTGGAAGACTGCTGTTTTGCTGGAAAAAACAGTCATTACGTTAAAGACCACTTGGCTGCTGTAAATAACAGAGCCCACAAGTGCTGCTGCTAAGTGGGTGTGGTGAAAATGAGCCGCTAAGAACTACATTTAAATTTAGTCCTGGGGTTAGTGGAAAATCCACCTGCCTGCAACTAAATGAAAAAACAATTTCTTGTTTGCTCACTTTCCAAGCCAAAGCCAGTGAAAACCATGTTTGGAAGAGTTAACTATCTTTTGTTGCATGAAACAAAAATTATCATTTTTTTGGTAGTGTTCTGGACAAGAAAGAAAGAAAAAAAAAAGAAAAAAAAAAAAAGAAAAAAGCAAGCATTTTCTGATAAGATTAACTGAATTCTCCACCCTTCTGTTTTGGCTTTTCAGTGAAACCAAAACTTACGGTAACTATTGACACCAACGTGAATACCACAGTCCTGAATCTGGTGGATGATGTGAGCTCATGGAAACCCGGTGACAGGCTGGTAGTTGCAAGTACTGACTACTCCATGTACCAGGCAGAGGAGTTCCAAGTACTGCCATGCAGAGCCTGCAAACCCACCCAGGTCAAGGTAGCAGGTAAGAAGATGCTTCATCTTGTCATGCTGCTGTTGCAGTTCACAAATTCTGTCATTTGCACCGAGGTGACTCCATTAAGCAAAGAGTCAAAAGACACTTGAATTTGAGGGCTAGTATTTAGGTGCTTCAGGGAAACATACGCCTTTCATGCTTGAAAGATATCTGACTTGATTCTGGTTCCTTTCTGCCTTCCCTTTTCAGAGCTGACTCCATCCGTTGTCCCCAAGCACACTATTGAATAGATGTAATTATTTGAGAGACACAAATACAGGGCATGTATTTGAGATGTACAATTTTACATAAGTGTATTTGAACATGTATTACTTCCTAGAAAGCAGGAGATGAGCACAGTTGATTTGAAGAGTGAGCTAGAGCAGGAGCAGACCATGGGAGACTGTAAGGCTATGAAGTAATGGGCAGCTGGCAGCTGGCTGTTTTCCTAAGAAAGTTATATTTAACAAGAACTGTAATCTTACATTTTAGTAATACTGTTTTGTACTGCAGAAGCTAGTGTTTCTCATTTCCTGTGTCTCTAGATGACATTGCTTAGAGGTGATGTATTAACCAAACACTTCTGGAGTCATGTGGCCAGCGAGTTCCCATGAGCCAGAGCACTGGGGGAGATGGAGTCAGTAGGGTGCTGCCTGGGTTAGTCTGAGCAGGAGGAGCAGGAACCTTTGCAGAGCCACAGCATTTTTCTCTTGGAAAGTGACTAGCTCAAACACTGAACTGATTGCTTTTGATGAAAAGACATTGTAGTCCAATAATTGTAAGGTGACCTTCAGATATTAAGTTCTATTAAGTAGCAACCGTGATGAAGCACAGACACGTGCTGGCATGAGCATAAGAGTGAAATCCAGAGTGGGAGATTTGCATCCCTACTTGAGTCTGTGAAGTGATCTTTCTCTTCTAGAGCAGTATTCTGGCACACTGATAAGCCAAGCATGGAAATACCACAGAACTGCCTCTTCTGTGAGTAGATGAGGAATTTTTAATTTCTGTGATTTACAAAAGCAGAAGTTATTTTATAATATAAAAGTATGTAATAACAGATGCTGTATTTCAAAGGCAGCATCTGCCCAGTGGTAAATCATGCATATTATATTATCTTTTCCTTACACACTGACAATTGCTCTAGGCAGAGGTTTTGTCTGCCTGTACAGTAAGATCTTTCTGAGAAACCATGAGGGCCCTTTGAACATGCAATGCACTAGGGAGTTTGCTGAGTTCTGTGAAATGAGCTACTTTACCATTATCTCTGATGCAACATCTTCTGGAAGGTACAAATATACTTCCTTTGGCAGATGCCTCCCCACAAAGCTCTAGCCATTCGTTGTTGGATGGCTCAAAAAGAGAGATGTTCGTCAAGCCAAGAAAAATGTTATTCACATTTTGAATGTATCATAGTCTTATGACTTAAAATGACTAGTACTTTCAAAGAAGACACATTTCCAAATAGAATATTTTCCTTGAGCAACTTTTGAGCTATTGGAAAAACTGTACCAGACTAGTATGATACAAGTCACATCATGAAGATGATCTTGGAAGACTGTCAGTAAAAATAAAGATGACATAGGAATAGTTCTCTTAGACTTCCCATAATCTAATAGATCTGTGAAATTCATGTAATTACAATTATCTTCTACAACAATTACAACTAAGTTAGTTTAAGGAAATTAATAAAGGATTAAAAACAACAAAAAAGTTCATGTGAATTTGAAGTAAAGAAGCAGTGGAAACACTTGTTAAAGCAATTGTGCTCTTGGTCTCTGATTACTCTTTAGGAGAATTAGGACATTCCTTTTATTACCACAAATTACATGAACAATTGGGCCAAAGTCTGCCCTTACTTATATCCAGGCAACTCCATTGACGTCAATGGGATTTCTCTGATTATATAAATCAAGGCCAAATCTAGTCCAGTAATAAAAATCACATCCAACTTTCTTGTAACAAACACACATTCACACTAGAAAGTAAAAGAATCTGCCTGATTCTAAGTTCAGTCTAGATAAAATAAAACCTGGAGAAGACTGAGATGTCCTCTGTCTTTAGAAGCCAAGATGTCCCTGAGCTGCTCTATGCCCAGCCATGGTCTAACTTCATTCATTGCCCTGTGCCACGACATACAGTTAACCAGAATAAGGACCACTGATGAGCCATGGGGTGGGTGCTCTCCATGCCTCCTCCCCTCTGTGATGCCTGCAGCTGCCTGCAGCCAGCACAGCAATGCCTGGGCTTTCCCTGCCCTGCCAGCTGAGCAGCAGTATCACCATGGAGGGTTTCAAGGTGTGCTTATTGCTGGAGGGACAAACACCACCATGCTGGGCACTTGGCTTGCACTGAAACCTGTCTGTGTGTGGGCACACACATACGAATCCACTGTCCCATGGTCAGGCACTGACTTTGATGAAACTTGTTATGAAAGGGCTTCATTTGCCCTGGTGGCTCATCAAACATTGTGTGATGGGAGAATGACAGAGAGCAAGCATGTAAAAATAGCTGGCAAGCAGTGGGCTGGCCTCTAGCCTTAGCACAGCCCATGCTTGCATTGCCGTGTTAGGCTCTTAATTGCGTGCAGAAGGTGTTCATCATAAACATCTGCCTTCCTTCTGCTATGTGAGATATGTAAGATTACTTTGCTCCTTCTGAGAAAAGACTTCCACACAGATACGTTTATATATGAGGTCTCAGATACTTGTCATTTGTAATAAATGAAATGGCTTAATATTCCTGAGGGATTTAGTTTACCAGCTGAGAGCTCTAAAAGTCTGCCCTTTGAAAGGCAAATGATAAAACCATTCCTACCCATGATGGCTTGTTTTCCTTTTAATCTTAATTTTTTTTCCTTTCCAATTTTTTTTTTAAATGTCATGTCTGAACTACTTAAGAGTGTCTTTTTTAAAAAAAAAATGCAGAAGGACTCTGCTTTGTGGACAGACAGTTTAGTGTGGCAGTCACTTGGCATAGAAAGGTTTCATTATAATTGATGCTCTCATCATTTAATATTTGAATAGACATGGTTTAGTGTATTCTGCCAAATAAGTCAAACTCATTAGTTAGCTCATGTCCCATTTATATTTGATACTTCCTGCTGAAAACCCATACTTTCTTTACTCTCTAGAAATGCGTTGATTAGAAGCTGGTCTTTTCAAACCAGCTTATGAGCATTAATACTCAACTGCCATCAAGTTTTAGTAGGCTTTAATGGTCTAACTGTGGCCTTCTGCAAATCTTGGTGTAGAAAGTGAGGGAGGGCACCCAGGTACTGATCTTGTGCACTCCTTTATTGGAGTAATTATGCTAATGTCAAAACCATGGCTCCTGTGAGTAAGCATGGTTTGCATGAGGACTCAGCTCTCCAGGTCCTGCTCCAAATCAAATGGTTGCTCACTTAAATGGAACTATTTTTCTCCACTTTCCTCCTTTGTTTAACATTTTTTGCTTGTCATTTTTGTGCCTAGATTATTTTCTCTGTGGGAACAGATTAAAACTGTTTGATCTTCCAACTTCACAAGGTCTGGGGAGGGACGACGGTACAGGGCAGAGGGAGGGAGGAGGAAGGAAGGAAGGAAGGGTTGTGTTGTTATGATAGAAGTGGATAGTAGGAAAGATCAACTATTTTGTCTAGTTTCCCTGGGAAACAAGTCTTATCTGCATCTTGGTTGCTCTGTATGAAGTTACTACTAACGCTGATAAGTTTCACCATGGAAAAAAAATGATGAAATGTTCTTTTGTGCTTCTATATGCTCTTGATAAAGCATGAAAAAGCTATTTGTGCCTGGCATAATTACTCCACTTATCCCACATACTGGTGAGCCTATGATTAGAAGCACACATATCTTAAATGCCGCTTATTGGGTTGCAAATACTAGAGAGATACGGAGTTTACTGTGATCTTCTTCACACAGAGAACTTTGAATTAAAAATCTTGAATGCATACTTGTCTAACAACTTCAAAACCTGTGTCAGCATTCATCTTCTGCTGTAAGTTTAGGAGAAGTTACTCCACTGTCAAAATTCAGATGCTTTTAGAGATTTGGGGGGTTCTTTTTAGAAGTTGCCATCAGCTCTTTTTTTAAGGCAACCTGGGTGCTTGAGGACTGGGCAGGAAATGTCATGAAGTGGTCCTTTCTAACAGTCTTTCAGAGCTTTCTTCTACCTCTGGGCGTTGCCTAGAAACAGTATTCACAGAAACATACTCAAGTTTACATAGCGGTTCAGAAGGGTTGAGTTTGGGCCTGATTTAAGCCACCAGACCTGGGTAATCTTCCCATCCCTGCTGCAAGAACTTATGTGTCAGGATTTGGAGAGGAAAAACCTGGAATGACAGAGAGGGAAAACCTAGCATTTACAGAAGTATGTTAGTAGATGCCAAGTAGATGCTGCAGAAAGAGGGCATGAGGTGGGACAGGAGTGGGCTTAAGAAAGAATGCGACACTTCCATTGGGATAAAACACCAAAAGACCTTGCAGAGACTTCTCAGTGCTACAAGCCAGCATGGGCAGATGCACTGTCCTCAGTCCACATCAATCCTTCTCTCTTACCTATCTGCAGCAGTAAGATCCACTCATTTCAGTCGTGAAACCAAACAGCTACCAGAGGCTTTGATCCAACACGACATTTAAGCATACGCTTAATGATATCCACATGAACTCAAGGCTCTTCAGACTCCTACAATGGAAGGTGTACTTACCTTTGCAGGACACTGTGCAGGATTTTGAAGGAGAAAAGGGATGAAGGGCTGTAATAGGATGAGTTACCCAGCAGGACACTGTCCTGGGATGGCTTGGTTAGCTGTGAACTCCTTATAAAGTTTTGTCCTTTCTTCTGTATGTCTTTGTACTGGAAACTTAATTTTCCATGTCAAAATTATGAATTCAAGGAATATTTATTCATTAAGAGGTCAGGTTGTACTACATGACTCAAGAAGCTGGTCAGCTTACCCAAACCATGCTGCATTGCATTAGAGGCTTCTGACTTAGGGGTGCAATAGCAAACCTCATCAAGGTAATTCAGAATAATGAGGATTTGACAGGATGCTTGTGTGAACATTTCTTGGTTATTAAATATAAACAATAGAGGCATTGCCACCAGTGGTGACCAAAATTGGCAAAAATGCTAAATTTGACAGGGGTCTGGGCTGGCATCTACAAAAAGTTGCACTGATTGAAAGATGCCCTGAAGGATTCACTGTCACTGGATCATGTGAGTTGAACAGACAAGTTAGTGTTTATCGTTTACTTTAAAAACTCTTGTTTAGGAAGCATTAAAAGACCATGGGAGAGAAGGTGTTAGCCTTGAAGAGCCCAAAGGAGAATGAAAGACTCCTTAGAGGACAATAAAAATAAATCCAGAAGCATCTTAGCTCCATCATATTTTCACCAAACCCGGATCTTCAAGTGCCTATTTCACTTGTGAAAGGGAGATTTAGCAGTTGAAGTCATTTGAAGCCAAGGCATTTAGGAATGCATGAGTGTAGCTGGAAGGTTTCAGAGACATCTGTGTAACTCGTCAGAGCTGAGCACTCTTCCACAGTTGTAGTAGCTGAAATAGTTTTAAAATTCCACCCTTCCTAGGTCTGATAAGGCCTGAGACTCAAGTTTTATGGCTAGGTTCAAGTATGGCAGGTTTTCCTGGAGTTTTGTACAGTTTGGAGAGACTCTGCTTTGAATTGCATTGTTGACATAAGCATGCCCTTAATCAAGGGCACTAATCAGTGGATCGTCTATGTTTATTTTAATGCATACTTTCTTTTAATAATTACCTTGTCCTTACCAACAACTGGTGACTTTAAGAGTCACCGTCTTGAGTAACAAGCATGGAAATGTGCTCATATTTTGCCAAATCAAGAGTGTGCCAGAAAATGCCACACATTAAAGAACTTGTTCCTGGTGAATTTACATTTTGCTGACTGGAGGCACTGGTATGACAAATACAGCAGCAAGCCCAGGGTGTTTTTCATAGTCCATCACACAGGCCTGTTGTAGGGAGATATAATCCATGTCACTGCAAGGCTTTGTTTGGTTTAGACTATAGCATGGCACTATCCTGGCTTGTTGGTGGGGCAATGTCTGTCCATAAGGGAAGCAGCAAGACCAAGGCCAAAGGAGGAGATGGTGAATCAGTGACTCCAGGATTTAATAGCGTTTGGGCAATCACAGGCGTCGGCTTTGATGCTGAAGCAGCAGACAAGTTCCTCCCATGTTCATAGCACAGTGTTGCCCTTTTAGTATCAAACCACTTCAGTGTCAGTTTGTAAATCCCTGGCTTGTGTTTGCCCTTGGTCTTGTGTTTGCTCGGGGTCTTAGATACCGTGGGTCCTCACTGGGAAGGCTCCGTGTGCTGCAAGCAGCAACTTAACTTCACATTTGTAGCTCTGCAGAGTGAGATGCTCCCACCCCAGTGTGTGCTCCCTGAACTCCTCACAGAGCAGCCTCTTTTGTTGTGGGTTTTTTCATTCTCATCGCTAAAGATGCCATAGTGACTCCCTGGAAGTGCCATGTGTCTGTATATACACATTATGGTTCTCCCAGCCGTGTGGGAAATGCCCGGTGTTGGAGGGCTGTTTCTCAGCAGGCATGTACAGCACCCGTGCCAGGGTCTATCTCTCATGAGCTGTTTCAGGAACACGGCCCCTTTGCCATGGGGAGCTTGAATTTCTGGCTGCCTTCAGGAGAGGTTTGTTTTTCAAAACTCTGTTAAAGGAGCTTTTATTCAAAGTCCATTTCTACATTGGAAGGGAATTACTTCCATCTTTCTTTTTATCTCCAAACAAGTTAAGTCAGCAAAAGCACAAAGTGAAAAACATGCACCCAAGAAGTTATATTTAGAAACTGGTTAGTCCGTATTTAACATTCCTGTCAGTGCTTACCCTATTTTGCATGTCTGGACTGGTATTAAATTAGATTAAATACATGCAAGCATGACATTTATTATTCTAGGGCTCAGTGCACGAATAACAAAACCGCCTATCTAATTTCACTGCCACAAATCCTGGAGATGTGGCTTCAAACAGGATGTTCTTATGATTATCTGAACTTCTTCCTGCATTTTAGTAAATCAAGGAAAGGTCAGCTCTGGGGGAAACTGAAAAATAACAGCTAAAAAACAGTTTCATAATGAGCATCTGCGCTCCTTAACAGACTCACTCAAGGGTCCAGCACAGAGTATCCTCGTGTGGAGGACACTCACTGCAGCAGCTTTTTTAATGTATGTGAATAAAGGCAGCAAAGCTGCTTTTTGGATGGCATTGGTCTGATTTTGGCCACACACCTGATGAAGTTCACTGGCTTCAGGACAACAAGACAGGGAAGCCCAGGACTTTCTAGGGAAGCAATTGCAGAAGTGGTCGAGGTGTAAACCTGTGGCCCCTTGCAGCCCCTCATTTCTGGGGCTAAGTGTGGAGTTCGGAGGAGCCTCATCTTCCTACCACAGCCCCAGGTAAAACCATCCACCTGTTCTGCCATCACCACTCCCATGGGTAACAGAGAGTACTTTTTCATGTGATTGTATTATTTGGAAGGTAGAGGCAGAGGGCACATGTAGTGGTGTGAACCCCATCCTGCAACACAGCAGTCTCAGAGCAAGATGGATCACTCACCCTCCCCAGATCCCAATATTACCATCAAACTACACTGCTCTTGGCTACAGGAGAAGAGGGAGTGAATGGTGTACGCTTATCTTTGTTATAAAGTCAAAGCATCATGTTTTGGTTAAAAACAAGACTGTTTTAATGTTCAAAATCCTCCCCTCGACTTGGCACCTCTGCTTAAGCATAAAGTGCTTTGCAGTGTTAGCTGGGCCTCAGGCTTGCCATTTGTTTCTAATTATGGATTTGAATGATTCCACTGAAATTAAATACATGCAAGTGTAGAATTCCTTAAAGTTCAGTGTTTACTTAAAGAGTTTATTACTTATTTTTACTGGAATAATACAGAATGTAGTCAGTAAGATGAACCTTTTCCCAACTGCATTCTCTGCAGAAAGCCACGGAAGGAAGAAGGGAGAATTAATATATGTGAATGAAATTAAAGTGAAGAGATGATTTTGCTTTCTAGGCATCCACACTGCCTGGGTTTCACCCCTTTCTGGTCAGGCCAGGGAAAGATTTCTGTGTTTTCAACCTCTCCATGGAGCCAGGTGTGTGTGTGGAGGATGTTATGAGTCACTTGTGCTGGCAAGGGGAAATGTGGCATGGGCTAGATGGAAGATCCCATTGACTCCTACTACTGTGGAGCAGAGGGAAGCATTGAGAGCAAGCTGAAGACATGCGGGGGTGGATCTAAAATGGAGAGGTTTGGGATGGGAGGCAGCAGCAAGTTTTGCAGCCCACAGGCTGGATGAGGGGGTTACAATTGCCCCAAGCCACAATTTATACAAGGCTTTCTGCCCAGTACTCTCCTTGCTTAGATAACAGCCATGGTGTTAGCAGGATCAGACAGATGCTCGCCCATGAGGAGCGCTGTGAGATCTGAGCAGCTCCCAGTGTGCCTACTACAGGAAGTGCTATGCTAACCATAGGGATTTAGACTTTTCAGTAGCTACATCATCAGTTTTCTTTGCACTGGATGTTCATACACGGCTCATTGTAATCCGAAGTAAAAAGATCCTGAATGATTGCAGTCCCTTTTCAAGCTTGGAAATGTGTTTTGTCTAACAGATTGTTGGTTTAACTCCCTGGAAAAATGAGACCAAAAAATCCCACTTCCTCTGTTGCAAATATCTCAGCAAGACCTTGGGTGACACCTGTGCTCCAGCCTTCCCTCCTTTGAGGAGCTGGCCAACAGTTTTTGCTGACTCAGTTACTCCTTTCATTATCATGCCAACCCCACCACAAGAAGCACAAGGGAAAACCGGCAGCATTGGCAGAGTAACCCTGAAACTGGATCTTGTTCCTTTAGGGAAAGCAACATACCTCCACACCGGCGAAGTCATTGATGGTGTTGACATGCGGGCAGAAGTGGGGCTGCTGAGCCGCAATGTCGTGGTGATGGGCGAGATGGAGGGACGGTGCTATGAGTACAGCAGCAAGTTATGCTCCTTCTTTGATTTCGACACTTTTGGGGGACACATCAAGGTAGGGCTGGAGCCCTCTCCTTGCACTTTCATCCTCCCAGCCGCACCTTCACATACCAAGAAGCCAGGACGCAGGAAAGGAAAAATCTCTTGTGTCAGCCACTGAGCAAACAACCTCTCCCCATAGTACGGCAGATCCACCCTGCTGCTTCTGCCTGACCTTTGGCTTTGAAGTGCATCTCATGCCCCTCCAGACATTGCTTAGCCAGGCAGGCTTGCACTCAACCCACCCAAGATACAGTCTCCGCATCCCGATCCCAGTTTTCCTCAGATTCTGGTAGTGCTCAGCCTGGAGAGTTTGATTTGAACCCAGCTGGCTGAAACTCGTGGAAAACACTAAATGTAAATTGTTCTGCTTCTAAAATTAAGTTAAATGTAGCCACAGCAGCAGTGGTGGAATCAAAGACCAATTGTGGTCCCCTTATCCACCAGGACCCTCTTTCCTTCACGCTGCAGCCATATACTCTCTTTTACATGGTAAATCTTTGTAGCAGATACACTACAACCCTTCTCATTCCTGTATTCCCCCTCCTTCTTACCCTCAATGTCTTTTATGTTTCTTGACTGATGTTCTATTGTTCTCCAGATTGGTCTCGATTTTAAGGCTACCCATATTGAAGGCCTAGAACTGAAATATATGGGCCAGCAGACTATGGGACATTATCCAATTCATTTCCATATGGCTGGAGATGTGGATGAGAAAGGAGGCTACAACCCTCCAACGTACGTGAAGGATGTCTCCATCCACCATACCTTCTCCCGCTGTGTCACAGTCCATGGATCCAATGGCTTACTGGTAAGAAACCCCAAAAATCTACCTCAAGACATCAAGGCACCAGACAAAAAATTTCCTTATAGAACGAATGCAGCTTAATTATTGCAGGACATGCCGTGTTTTATTGTTAGAGCTACTGTCTAACTCTTCCCGCCGTGGATATATATTTCAACCTGCATTAAAAAGGAGGCAGCCAATGTGGCACTGTAGGCTGTGTGTGACTCAGAGCAGGCAGAGCTTTCGTCTGTCTGCAGACCAGCCCATCTTTAATGAGTAGTTGGATCTATCTATACACGGACAGCTTGCTATTTGAAGAGGATAATCAGAAGGTTTAAGTGTGCTTCATCTTTCCTGTAATAAAGGTTTATGTTTGCAATGCCATTCACAACATTAAGCTCTGATTTGTCAGTTGCCCTCCAAAACAAGAAATCCTTTAGGATAAATCTATAAAATGACTTATGCTTACCAGACAAGTTACAGCACACCAGAAATGTTAAGAACGCATCCAGATTCTCCCCAGATGTTGGAGTGCCGTTCTTTGGCATAAAGATGCAGAGGAAAATCAGCACTACCTTACTGAGCATCCTGGAGACTGACACATAACCCCAAAAGGCTTTCCTCACTCTTATGTCACCTCTGACAGTTACTTCTTATGGCTTCTTCTGGACATTAAGGAAATGTCCAGAAATCTATCCCCTTCCAAGCTGCTGGAGGTGTGAAATAAACATCAGGTTTGACTAGACAACTTTTCCCCAGGTATCAGATCAAATGCAAAGTCTTAAAATGGTAAGATCTCTGTAGGTAAAGGACTATCATCCATTCAGTGAGATCTCAGTGCACTGCAAAAAGAAAAAAGTGTATGAGAGCCCTGAAGAGGAGCGTTTGTACAGACAAGAGCCCCGTTACCATACGTAGCAGGGTTTTAAGAGAAAACGTATCATTGTCAGTTGTAACCTAGATGGCCACTGTGCATTAGGAGTTCATATCCATGCCACTGTTTTAAAGTTACCATGCCATCTCATAGTAGGAGCCTGTAAGAATCTATTTTCCTTGAACTTATTTAGGGAGTAGCATTTGTTTTCAATACCTAGCTAAGACATGATTTTTGCCCTTTACTTGCTGATGAATACTTCCTCCTTTACTGACTCTAGCACACGGAGGGCTTTGCCTTACAGTCCATCTTTGGCAAGGACTGCAGGTTACAACCTCTAAAAGTGGCAACATTGGAAGGGAAAGTCTACATGCATAATTAAAATGCACAGAAGTTGAAGAGAGGGTATTGAAATTGCAGCTTCAGAAGCAGAGCAGCTTTTATCTTCTATTTATGAATCAGAGGTTTTGGTTTTGACCTCTATCCTTCTAAGTTTATAACATGATCCTAAAAACCGACTAAGTGAACATGGCTTCTGGAGGAAAAAGATATTCTACTACATAAATTATATAAGGCATTCAGGGTCATATGGCATCTTCCCAATTCAAGTACAGGGGCTCAGTGTACGATTAATGTGCAGGGTGGAAGGGCAGCACTGCGGGATTCATTTGTCACACCATCATGGGCAATGGCACCGTAAACACATTCTCTGGCTGCACAGAAGTTGCACAGCTGTTGATGAGTTGCAGACCTGCTAAAGCCCTGCTTCTGGATCTAGTGTGAGATCCTCATTCCCTGTTGATTAATACTTGCCAGACCAAATACCCAGAGCCTGGCATTTTTGTTATCAGTCAGACGGATGGGTTTGTAGCATTTGGAAGTAGTTTTGTCTCTTGTGCTTTCTCCAAGTGACAACTGTGCCGGGGGGGATCCATGGCATAGGCATCTGTGTGCTCAGGCTTTTCCAGCCAAGATGGCATGATGAAATTTAGACAGGCTGATGTAGCTGATGAAAGCGACTTGAGTCTCTTGCTGTTACTTTACAGCCACAATTCCCTAAATGATTGTGTTTTGCCTCCATGACAAGGCACCCAAGAGAAATCTCAGAATTTAGGACAACTGCAACGTCGGTCAAGAATTTAATCCCTGTTGATTATAGTTCATCAAAATGTGTGAATTCTAAAGTCTACTCATAACACTTTATCTATTTTTATTTGTGGGGTTGGGTTTTTTAAAATTATTATTACTTTTTATTTTTATTATTTTAACCATATAATTCCTGCTGACAGCTGAAAAGAAAGCCCCAGTGAAATAAAACAGCCTGAGCACATTTGTTCAGTTGCATCACAGATATGCTCCGAAGGTTGCATCACTTAAATGTTGTTTCATTGCTCCATGACAGACATGTGAAGTCAGCAGCTCCATGCCTTGATTCATCAGGTGATCCCACCACAATCTCCTCATCTGTTTTCCAGCTCTGTTTTCTCTCCTTTCCTCTTCCTTCTGCATCAGATATATTTGCAGACACCCACATGGGTCTCTGATGATTACAATAGTTATTCTATACATTTCCTAGTTGCCTGTTATCTTCCTACTTGGGCAACGCTACCTGTTCCTACATGTCTGAAAAGCATTTGTGCAAACAGCAATGAGTTCCATCTCTCCCCAGGTAACATTAATTTCCTCTGAGATCAGGTAGATCCGAAGCGTACTTTGCTGAGGGAAAATTTGCCTTGATGATGTGCACAAACCACACTTTGGAAATAGCTATACAGAAAGTCTAGCTGGGCTATTAAATCTCAGTAGAGCACGACACTTCATGATGTCCTTAACATTAACCTATTGATTTCAGAGCGGCTTCTTGCATGACTGTGGCTGAATACCTCTGCAAATGGTTTATCAAATGGGAGAGGGGCATCTGTTATTTTAAACTGCCATTAAAGCAGGCTAGTAATTTACATACAAGCTTCTTCCCTACTTGCTTTGATATCACTTTTCTCATGTCACTTCTGAGATACTTACACTGAAAACACTAGGAAAAAAGAGTGTCCAATTATTCCTGATGACATAAGTGTTTTTCTGTGGGTCTGTACAGTGTGCTAAAAAGTCACTATCTCAACATTAGCTCCCTTCATGGATGGGGTTATTCTGCACTTGTCTGCAAATTCATCTTCTTCACTGGAAGGCACTGAGGGTCCTTCTGGAAATAAATCTGTAGAAATTCTTTTCTCACCATAGTCATTGTTCTAAAGTGCAATAATTACCCAATGTTTTCTTTAATATATTGGCCATAAAACCAGCTAGTTACACCACTGCAATCCCAGGAATGAAACTTTGCTCTGATTCCGAACCTTTCCACTGCATCCCAGTGTGCAAGCTAAAATAGAAACAGCTATTGGGGAATGAAATTAAATGGAGGTCAATAAACAGTCTGGCAGAATCCAGGGCAAAGCTGTGCTTCATGGAAGAGGTTGTGCTGTCTAGCTGCTCCAGTGGTATCTGCTGTAACTAATCCAGCTATACTATACAGCAACTGTTTTACTATGAAGGGCATTATCTGGCCATAGACTACTCATGGTTAAAGTAAGATTATAGACTATTAGGAAGGTTTTAATCAAATAAAAAATTAAATCCATTGGAAAAGTTATTTTGGAGCAAGCCTCTCATTTGCTATCCAAGCATTTCAGTACCGGGCTTGTGCATGAAAACACTCACAGGAAACTAAGTCAGTGCTGACCAAGAGATGAGATATGGGGAAAGTAATTAACCAAATTGAGGGTGACATATATATTGGGAACCATGTCCCTGGCTGATAACTCTGTGTTGTGCTGTGGGCTTTTAGGGATGAGTTAGGAGAAGACAGGAGTTTTCTGACTCTGAGCCCCTCTGCTATGCCTCTCTCTGCTTTGCTCCTCTCCCACTGTACTGGGAGGTGTGGTGTTACTCCTCATGTACAGAGGTGGGCTTTACCCCAGCTAAAGTCTGGTCACGACAGATTTTCATGTCCGAGAGCTGGTGCAGTGCTGTGCTGGCTGGAAAGATAAATGGCCTTACAAAGTGGCTAACATTTCTCTAGGGAAACTGTTTCCATCATCTAAATGTCACAGCACCATTACTTATGTGGCTTTCCAGCGTTACTGTGTGAGAGAAAGCTAATAGGTTTCTGTGGCAGTGTCTGTACAATTCTGGCATCTTAAAAGACTAAAAGACTTCCTCCCTACATGCTGGGAAAACTTCTTCTGAAGATCACTCGCTCTCCTGAAACATTCTTCCATGCTGTAAACCTTTACCATTACAAGGCTGGGACGACTCAGTCTTCCAAAAGGAGACAATTCAGTGTAGTACATACACCTAAATAAAGAAGACTAAACCTTGCAAAAGCTGTCATCTAATTAGATCAGGGAAGTTAGCAGTAAATGTCGGTGAGGTAGCTCAAAGGAATGCACCACTTTGCAGGTCATTTTAGCTGTGTTTAATTTACTGTGATGACTTGTGTTCAGAGATTTGCGTATTTACACTGGAGCATGGGTGATACATAATAGATGTGTGTGCAGATGTAAGCTTGTAATAGATTTGGCAAGCAAAGTGTTCTTTCTTATGTGAAAACATATTTGTAATAATTTCAACACTAGTCCTGGGATTTAATTTTTAAATTGGTGCTGATTGCCTTGAGAATGAGGCATAAATATGGAAGAGGAGTCTCAGGCCTGTTTATAAAAGTGATTCCGGCACTTGAGTGCTCAGGTCTCTCAATGACACCATGAAGAACAGGTCTTCTGTCCAGTTTAGTATTGGCTTTTGCCCCTTGGCAATTGCTGTTTAATCAGAAGCATTGGTAAGAACACATTGGTGTCAGGCTAACCTTTGCCAGGAAGGTTTCCTGAGTTCAAAGTGGTTGATGGGTGATAGCTGATGCGAAAAGCAAGGAGAGAACCCAGGAGAGCCAGCCCTTCACCTGTCCAGTGGAGATCTGAAGTTAATTTTTCATATCCCAAACATACCCACTAACAACTGACTTGCTGGGCACAGGGTGTCCAAGCGCTGTTCTTTCCCAGCCAGTCGTAGCCTTAGGCTTCACATTCACATACCTGCTCCTGAAATTGTTTTCTCAGATCTTTCAGCGGTGTGATGGGTATTGGTCTGTCCAACACAACAGTGTCCCGATGTTAACAACATTCAAACCAAAACCAGAACAGCACTGATTAACACCAGCTGATTTGTCTCAGGGTCAAGTAAAGCTTCTGTCAACAACTTGGAAAAAAGGATCAGTTTAAACCTAAAACAAGCCAGCCTGTCTGGAAAACAACTTGCCGCCTCTCTGATAGCCTGAAAAAATATTTTTTCAGCTCAGCTGCATTTTTCAGATGCATTTTATGTAGCTGCTCATGTAACTCTACGTGAAGATGAATGAGCCCAGATGTGATGTGAACATCTAATGTCCTCCATTCATCCCCACCCCATCTTTTTTTCATCCTTGTGCTTAGATAGTCTCTGATTTCACAGGCCAACAAAAGAATGGAATGAACATTTCCTAGGCGATGACAAACTCCAATTAAATTTAAGTGTTGGAGTTATTGCTTAGCCTGTATGCTCTTAAGAGCAAAGAGTGATCTTCCTTTTGTTTTTCCTTATGTACCCTGAGCTAAAGAGGGTACTGAGGTTCCTATGTGCCATTGCTGTAAAGTTTCCTCTTCTTATGCAGTGCATGAAATGTGAGCACTTGACCTTTGTTTTGTGCATGCAGGTGAAGGATGTTGTGGGTTATGATGCACTGGGCCATTGCTTCTTTACGGAGGATGGACCAGAAGAGCGCAACACATTTGATCACTGCCTCGGACTGCTTGTTAAACCTAGCACTCTGCTCCCCTCCGACCGAGACAGCAGGATGTGCAAGCTGATCACAGAGGGTGCTTACCCGGGGTACATCCCTAAACCCAGGCAGGACTGTAGGTGAGTGGAAGCCTTCCTTTCCTTCTTTCTTTTCTTTGCCATAGAAGACAGCATTATGTGTACGTGATTATGTAGTCAACTGTAGAGGTCTGGGTTGCATGTCTCAAAGATTGGCAGAATAGTCTCCTTGGGAACTTTATACTTGTGCTATTCAAATTCCTACACAACTAGGGTGTCATTTTCATTTTTAGCATAAAATCAATCACGATGGTTCCTACCTCAGATATTGAAAATGTCTCTTTCAAAGTACACGGGGATGCCTTATGCCCTATGGAGTCTTGATCCCAATGGCTCACCAAAAAGTTGCTGTGTTCAGAATGTGCTGTGCTCACTGGTGCTCACTTTGAATGGTAGCTGATTTTGAAAATACTTCTGTTAATTCAGAAGTCATTATTTGCAAAGAATGGATACTGTTTGATGGTGTTGTGCATTCATTTGGCTCAGTCTGCTCCAACTATGGAGTGAAACCAAAATAATAAAATAAATGCAGTTTAGAACCGAATTAGAACTTGGCAACAAAAGATCAAAGACTGTATACACCCATTGGATCTCTAATTGTCTATACATGACTTTATGAAAAAGTTTTCATGAGAACTTCTCAAAACTTCTATTTGCCACAAACACTGTATTAAACTTGAGAAATGCCAAATGCCTTTCATCTCCCTTTTTGCAAGATCCTTTCCTCTAAGTATCCTTACAGATCTGCCAGCTGAGGTTTAGATGAGGATTATAGAAGCATTTGCAATAAGAAAGGATTTTACAAGTTCTTTTTGCAGTTCTGTTGTCTCCTAGAAAAAAAATCAGGTGAGGTATAGAAGAAACACAAGCAGCTTGGCCACACAGTTAAGCATTAGAACTTTTTCTTAGAGGAATTCATGGGTTCTTCATTAGCAGTAATTTTTAAACACAGGTTAGAGAAGTGACAGTCATAAATTCTGCAGTTGTAGTTGACCCAGTCATAAGGCAGGATTTGGAGTCACTGAGCTCCTGAAGGCCACTCTAGCCCTCCTTTCCATTTTCCAGCTGTTTTTCTGCCCCAAAATCAAGGCGCACAACCTAGGAATATGATTTCATTGCTAATTACTGGCTGTTCAGGGAGCCTACTCATTTTGATGCATATCAGGCAGCTAATTAGCTTTCTTTTCCTTCCTCCATCCTCCCAACTTTTCTTGAGAGAGTACTAAACAATGTAAAACCTGTGTGCTTAGCAGCTAGGCAAGAGGATCCCCAGCTGTAGTTCATGGAGCATAGCAAGTGGTCTGGATCTGTGATCTGTGGAACCACACTGTTTTCAGAGTGTTTTCCACTAAAAGCTGGACATCAAGCTTGCCTTTTAGAGGCAAGACCTTGAGGACAAGACCCCTGTGCAACAGAATGGAAGGTCTTCCGTGGTGAAGATTTGTCTTCAGACCACAGAGCATTGATGCTGTGTTGAAGCTGCTGGGAGACAGGAACACTTTTACCCATAGTGGAGATTTTTCTCCAGGAATTTTTTCTGCTGTAGTTGGGGGTGGGGGTGGGGGTGGGGGGGGGGGGGGGGGAAACCTACACTAAAAAAAAAGCGCGAAATTTCTGACCCACAGAAAGC
>WTSP01013011.1:0-18096 GCA_025331215.1 Actenoides lindsayi
CCTTCTCTAGAGACTTTCAAGACCTGCCTGGATCTGTTCCTGTGTGGCCTGCCCTGGGTGTTCCTGCTTTGGCAGGGGGGTTGGACTTGATGATCTCCAGAGGTCACTTCCAACCCCTACCATTCTATGATTCTATGACTTACATTTTCTTTTTGCATTGGTATTTTCACTAAAAATAATAAAATATACCAATAGAATACATGAATATGAAGGTCACATTTATTTTTCTGCTGTAACAAAAAACTTAATTCCCTAAATGATACTATCTTGCATTAATGAAAGCACTATTATCCTCTGTCTTTCTGAACAGTGTATTAAGCTTGCTTGAAGTTTTTACTTTATTTCTGTTACTTACTGAGACTAGAAAATATGATAAATACATTTTATCATTAAATTGCCTAGTTACTTCATGGAAAACAGAACCATAGTTCTGTTTGTGTTAAAATCAGCAACCCACTGGAAGAACTTAGCAGATTAATTTCATCATTCTGCTTCAAAATGACAAACTTGCAAAGCAAAATAAAACTCACATGATGGCTTTTTGCCACTAAACAGCCTTTAGCCAATAACTGATTGCTTATGCAGTTACAGTTAGCAAGAGGGTAAAGCTTGCTCCCCAAAGACCTTAAAAATTAGGGCTCCAGGTGATCATGGATTTCCTCTAAAACATTATACTCTCCACTTAAATGTGTACTTAAGGTAAAAGCTATTGAAAGACATCACTGATTTCTTCTGAAGGTCAGAGATATATTTCATGGGAGGAATTACTTGTGAAAAACAGGCAGGATAGCAGCATAGATTAAATTTAATTCGATTTATTTCTGTACATTCTCTTCTTGGTTTGTGGAGGGGTTGGGTCTGTTTTGGGGGGAAGAGGGAAAATGAGGAGAAGAGTAGAAGTCTTTAAATAAAGCTATGAAAAATAACCATGACGTTACTACAATGAAGTGTTTATCTCATCCAGCAGACAACTCTATAGAATCATCTTCATTAGAAAATGTTAAATCAAGAATATTTCACAGGGATTTCTTTAAGAAAGCTTTGAAAAGAAATTCTTTTCAACTTCATTTTCAATGAAAAATGTATACAGTTTTGTATGCTGTATGTTAATTGTAAACTTAAAATACACACCACGTTAATGTAATTATATATATATACAATACGCCATTGTTGAAGTGATTCAACTTTTTAAAAAGAAATTTGGCACTTCAGGTTGAGGGAATTATGAGTTTCATTTTGTGGAAAATTTTGATTTTAATTTCACGACTGTTTCAGAAGAGGAACAATGAACAGCTCTACATGTAAATAAAGTTCTGCAGCAGATGTGGTTGTTACATAGAATGAGAAATGCTCTGCAGCGTTAGAGTTCTAATCTGTTTGTGTTCGCATACTTGGCAGTCTTCAAGAAAGGCATAAGCTAGTACTGTTAAACTTGGGAAGACAGTATTTCTTTCTCATACAATGTTTTCAGGTTAAAAAAAAAAAAAAGAGAAACTAAGATAGAACTCAAAACGAAGTTATTCATTTTTCTCTCTTAATGCCTCATTTGAGCACACAAATTAAAACATGTTTTTATTTTGCCTTATCCATTTGTCAAGGAAAAATAAAAGTTTAAATTTGTGCCTCTGTTTTTGAAAAAGCATCTAGCAACTAGTTCGTGAGGGAGTAACCTTTTCATCTAAACAGCTTTTCAGTGCTTATGTATGTTTGCAGAAAATAACATTTTTTTTCCTAGCACTGTCTGTAATGCCATCTGCTACTGTGGTTTAGGCAGCTTTGGTTGTGTAATCTTAGCTTTTCAAACAGTTTGCCAAATGTAGTGGTTTTGAAAATGTATCCTCATTAATTTCCTACTAAGGCATTTGATGGCATTCATCAGACCCAGTGGAGACTATATCACCCTCAACTACAGTGGAAATGTTTCCAGTTTTCCACCGTCTTCTTGTGCCTTCATGTGTGCCACAGACACCAGGACAAGCCTTAGGGACAGATAACAATATTCTGCCTGTCACTACAAATTTGTATTAAATACACATCTGTGGTAATTTTAAAATCCTTTATTTGGTTTAACACCTATATTCACAGTTCCTTAACATTTTTTCCTTATTACATTATTTTCTCATAGCTACTGAAAAAACAGGTTAGCCCCACAACGAGCGCCACTATTACCAGTAACAACACATCCTTCTATGTTCCACTGACCTGAAAGAAAACATGCAAGTCTTGCTATTTTCCAGACTGCCTGGGTAACCATCTCTTACGCTGTACTTGTGCAGTTATATATCTATTCCTCTGTTGACCAACCTTAAACTTTAAGTCATATGACCTATATACCTTGCCTGTTCCCATTGCTGCTGCAATATGTATGGAGACAGCCTATCTGTACCCATGTGATACTTGACACACTGATGTGTGGAATCGGTGCTTATGGGATGTATCCCTAATTCCTGAGTAATACACACCACTGAGTCTTTCTGGGAATTTTTCTGTGGGATGTTGTGGGACATTCTTCAAATAATTTTCCTCTTAAATATCTCTCACCTTAGAATACCCTTCTCAGAAGCTGCTTTAGCCCTTACAATTGATTTTGTTGACATGAGCTTCCTGCACTGTATTTTGAATATGCTTGTAGCTATATGAAATAGCCAAGAAGAGGAGGTCCTCAGAGACTGAGCCAGAGGAGTCAGGCAAAGGGCCAGCCATGTCAATATTGTGTTACTGTAAGACTTTCAGGGTTTTACAGAGGCAAAGTTTGAGAAGATAAGTAGTTGTGTTTTCTTTTTTTTTTTCCAGCTGAATTTGCAGAAGCTCATAGGCTTTTGAACACAACAGGCTTTCTTGAGCTCTGAAGGAGGAGCAGCATCACACTTCAAGCTAAGACCAAACTACGAGCAATTGAATTTAAGGTAATTATGTTGATCTATATAATATTTGAGACAAAAGGATGATTGTCACTTTCTGAACAAAGAGAGACATTAGCAAGGGAAAGAAAAAAATAGAATTATTTATTCAATGTGACACAGCAAAAAGCAAAGCAGGTAATTATCAACAGTGAAAGTGAGAGGTTATCAGAGGTGAGGGTAGGAACAAATAGTAATGTACCAAAATAATCTTTCTCTTCTGTGATTTTGAGTATCCATTGGAATACTAAATCGAGTCTCTAGTTTCATCTTTTGGGTCTCAATTGTCCATCATCCTTGAGATTCAGGACTGAACCATCTCAGATATGGGCTAGTTGTTTTGAGAAGCACCTCCTTCCCTTAGTAGCTGTGTGATTTTGCCTTTCACTGACCACATAAATTCATCCTCATGAGAGCAACACCCCTATTATTAGGACCGAGAAAGACCACAAAGGGCAAGTGAAGTATTGCACTTGGCTTTCTTGAGTTGTCTCATGCTGGAATCAATACTGATCTCCATTTAAGCCCCAGTGGTTCCAGCTGAAGAGGACTGCAGACCTGGGAGAGACAGACACTATTTTGTCCCATGTATAAACTACTCTCAGAGGAATTGGATACCCCTGAAGAGCCTGTGCAAGGATCTTGCCTCATCCTTCTGAAACCAGAATACATAAATGAGTAAGTCTGAGACTGTACCTACCTACCATAACAGCTCTGATTCATGAGAGACTGGGGAAATTGGAGACACCACCCAACAGGTGTACAGTGGCCAAGAGCTGCCATTTCAGTGAGTGCTATTGGCTAAGTGGGTACTAGAGGTGGACCATACTTGCACTCTGCAGCTTGCAGTTCCATGGTGGACATCAAGATGGGTGGCAGCTGAAGTGTCTACATACCTGGAAGCCAAATGGATCCAGTGGGCCCAGGTGTCACTGGTTCTTGTAAATGAGCTCTGAGGTTTTAACCTGGATGGGAAGAACCTGAATGTGAGCTTTTTGCAATGTAGATTAATTCCTAGTGTGGCAACTCACAAGATATCTTTCTATCCTACACCTTCATAGCCAGTGTGAAAGACCTGAGTGTCTTTTCTTTACTCACAGCACATGTCAAATCTGTGGCTAGGCTGTGGTAGGTATTATGCAAATACATGCATAGTATTTGCACTATAAGGGCTTTTAAAGAATGGTGTAAACCACAAGACAGCTTGTTATGGCAAGTGCAGAGTATTTGGGACTTTCTTCTGCTTCATCATATGATAAAAAAAAAAAGATTTTAATATATTCACATTTCAGAGAAAGCCTGATTTATACATTTTTAATTACTACTATGAAAAATGGGGGAGAAAATGCAGAAGTGAACAAAGCTGTAGGAGTTGGTGGAATCAATACATAGATCAGAGTGTAGAAAAGCTCATTAAATTCTGATGACTGAACACGATTTTAAATGTAGATGTTTTGAATCATATTAAAACATCAATTTTCTCTTTTTGAGAAAGAACTAAAATAAATAAATTTAAATTCATGTAAAATGGATCATCTATTAGAAGTCTGTAATATGCTATATGGAAAAAGTAAATTATCAGAAATTTGCCATTTGAAAATGATTGTGAGATGAAGAGTAAAAAATAAGCAATACTAGAATTCTTGTTAGCACCAGGAGTTAAGGAAGCTGAAGCTGGTGTTTGCTTGTACAAGTTGCTTTTGGGACCTATAGAGCTGGACGTCTTGGAGCATGCCTTTACATACAAAGCAAAAGGCACAAGAAGTTCTCATCAAATGAAGATGAAAAGTTCTTCAGAAGTGAATGTACAGCCTGAGACAGTTAAGTGAAAGGAATGATAATCTCATGTAGCTGAATAATTAAATTCTTTTCATACACAATGACAGTGTTATTACTCTAATAGTGATAGGTCGACGTAACATATTGCTTTTATAGCCTGGAGGATCTTAGTACTACCCCATACTGAGAAGGTAAAATGAAGTAGTATGGAATAACTTTGTGTTAATGCTCAAATTTTAGTAAGCCTATCCAATACCCTGTTAAACTACTACAGCTGGTAGTCTTTACAGCAGACTGCAGAAGCCATGTAGAAGTACTCAGTCCCACTAAGGTTCTATGGAGAAAGGAGATGTCCTCATATATGAAGAATATTAGAAATATGTCTTTCACTGAATATGAAACCATGGACAAAACCTACCCATGTCCATACACATGCATGTAGAGAATGGTAGAGACTCCAGTTTATGTCAGAGAAGATAGGTTAGCAGTAATTTATTTCCTGGAACAAAATGGCTGGGTACTTAGTAGAAAACACAAATGCACACTTGGAAGTAACAGAAGATGTGAAAAACTTTGACTGAGAAGAAGGACACTGGTTCAGCTCTGTTTGGCCTAAGTGTGCATAAACCTTCCTAGAGTTGTGAATCAGTTCTTGGCTTTGTTGTAGAAGAAGTAGAAGTTTAGGACTTACACAACTAAGCAAGGCCCTAATAGCCCTAGTACCTCCACAGAAGGCTGTCTTCTGGGAGCTCCAGTTTCTCTGAGAGTTGTGCTTATCATCTGCACACTGAAGTCACTGAATGAATACTTCTCTTCAATTTTTGTTTGTTTGTTTGTGGGTTTTTGTTTGTTTGTTTTGCTTTGTTGTGTTTTGTTTTGGGTTTGTTGTTGGGGTTTTTTTTGAGAAAAACTTAGCTTCTAGGATTAAAAGAACTCAGGCATATGAAGAAACAATTCAGTGATTCTCTATGATTCCAGATGGCTACAGCATGTTTCCTTGGAGTCCTTCACACTGAATTGGGGTGAGGTAGGTGATGGTGTCTCATTTTATTTTTTTTCCCCCACTGTGATTGAGGATTCTGAATGGCAATTTGTGAATGAAAATGGAAGATTAAATAACCAGTAATACAACCAGCCCTGAAATACAGACTAGAACCATATGTAAAGAGGTCAAATTTTGCATTAGCTTAAGGAAATAAGCTCCTGTCTGAAAGCGGATAAGCAGCATTTACCTGTGCAAGAAAATAAGTATTCTCATCTGGCTATGAACCTATTGGATTATTCTCCTCTGGCAATAAAGGCATAAGGAAAAGAAGGAGGAGAAAACTGGGATGATGAATATCTGAGGTCAAAGCCGCCATTCATTCAACATCACTGGAGTAATCCACCTTCTGCTTGATCTTGCCAGACTGCCGTAAAACATCGTGAATTATGTTAGCAGTGAAAGCAGATGGTGCCATGCACAGAGCTGGCAGCTGGGCCTCTGGTCCTTCAATGATGGATGTGAGCTGAACTTTAATTCTCATTCCCAAAGGCATCTGCACCCTCAGTTACAAATTTGGACTTTTTTTTTTTTTTTTTTTTTTTAATTGGCAACCCAAAATATTTTCTTCTCAAAGTTACAGGTTTTGTTCCCAGCAATCTTACTGCCCCTATTCCTATCCTTTTTACTAGCCTGTTACTGTTTTAAAGAATAACATCTCTTCCCCATAATGGCAACTTAGAAGACAGCCAGCGAGTGAGAAGGCTTTCTGATTAGTACAGGCTGGTGGGGATGTTGTGTCAATAAGGACATTAGGCGCAGCAGATGCTCTGTGATCTCTTTTGTATTTAGTGGTTGTTGACACTTGCAGAAAATTGTCCGTGTTCTTGATGATCAGGTCTCCCTTTCCAGTGCTGAGTTCCTATGATTGTCACTGGGATATAGCTCATTACACTAGAGCGAATAACTTGTACAGAGAAATATTTTAATGTCTGTTATCAAGATTTCTCTACAGCATTCCTTTCCTTTCTGTAGAAGAATTTGCATTTCCAATTTATATTAAAAAATAAATTCTTGGTGGATTTGGCTGGAGTTGGTAACTTCCTAAGCTAGCATCACATTTGCTGATGTTAATTAACCATGATTTCCTTCATAACTGGTGATAATTTAGAATAAAAATATCTAAATTTTTTTCAGAGTGAAACATTCTTTGGATTGCCCTGTGTTGTAGGTATAGGATTTAAAAGTATTCAATTGCCATCAGATTGAATTCTCCCACTTACCACTACTTAAAATAGCCTCTCTTTCTCCAACATGGAATAACTTCAATGATTTCCCTTGATATCATTAGTCACATGTGAGAATGAAGAAGAGACCTTCTGACTAACTGCAAGTAGCCTATGTCCTGCTGTTCAACATTTACCAGGAACATTAAAGATATGTCAGGTAAGTGCTAGCTCACTGCCTAATTTTAGTCTACGTAAAAGTGGCAAGTGACAAAAACCACTGTATAAAATGAAACTAGATGATTAAATGAAACTCTGTGGTCTACATTGTCTATATCATATTTTAAAAATGTCTGCAATAAAAAGGAGACTAAAACACTTTCTGCATTTAAAGGTCATCTCCTGATAGCCTTTATTGGAGACATGACATATTGGAGATGTGTATGTGCTTGGCACAATTCAACAAGAAGCAGACATAAAATTATTTTCTAATCATGGACCTGTAAGGTTGCTGCTTTTATCTTTAGCACAAATGACAGAATAGTAAGGATTATGTCATTTATACCAATCAAGGATGGCCTCAGAGATGGTTAGCTGTGATATAAGATGCCTTTACCTTTTACTTCTACACATGGATATCTGGGTTCAGATAGAGTGGATTTGTTTATGGCTTAAATAAGAACTATTCAAACAGGCAGAAAAAATTTAAACACCAGATAATTTTGTTGTGTGGCATTGTGCTTTGTAATCTCTATAGCCACCACTTTGTATATAAAATATTAGGTAAAAAGTTAAAAGTTACTGAATTATATCAGATCCGAGGTTCCTAGCCCATAAACTGTTTCCAATGACAGTCAAAAGCAGGTATCCAGGGAGGCATGCAAAAAAATGGGTGCATTTCCACTAGACCAGATTGCTCAGAACCTCATCCAACCTGGCCTGGAACACTTTCAAGGAGGAGGCATCCACAGCTTCTCTGGGCAACCTGCTTCAGTGCCTCACTAACCTCACCATAAGGAATTTCTTCCTTATCTGTAATCTAAATTTACTCTCTTCCAGTTTGAAACTATTACCACTTGTCCTATCACTACACTGCCTCATATAGAGTCCCTTCCCATCTTTGCTGTAAGCCCCTTTAAGTACCAGAAGGCTGCTGTAAGGTCTCCTCTGTCCTCATACAGTAAGGGCTCCAGACTCCCTTACCATCTCTGTGACACTCCTCTGGCCCTGCTCCAATAGGTTCATGCCTTTCTTATGTTGAGGGCCCCAGAACTGAACACAGTACTCCAGGTGAGGTCTCACAAGAGTGGAATAGAGGAGGAGAATCACCTCCCATGACCTGCTGGTCACTTTTCTCTTGATGCAACCCAGGATGTGATTTGCTTTCTGGGTTGTGAGAGCACATTGATGGCTCACATTCAGTTTTAATTCCACCAAAACCCCAAGCCCTTCTCCACAAAGCTATACTCAATACACTCATCATCCAGCCTGTATTTGTGTTTGAGATTGTCCCAGGTGAGGTGAAGAACTTTGCACTTATGCTTTTTGAACTTGCCTGGGTCTACCTCTCAAGTCTGTCAAGGTCCCTCTGGATGGCATCCCTTACCTCCAGTGTGCTGACTGCATCACACAGCTTGGTGTAATCAGTACACTTGCTGAGAATGCACTCAATCCCACAGACTGTGTCACCACCAAAGATGTTAAATTGCACCAGCCCAAGTACTGACTCCTGAGGAACTTGCCTTATCACTGATTTCCACTTGGGCATCAAGATGTTGACCTCAACTCTTTGAGTGTGACCATCTAGCCAATTCCTTATCTACTGAGTGGTCCGTCCATCAAATCCATATCTCTCTAATCTAGAGACAAGGTTGTCTCATGGAAATATAGAATTTAATATACTGGATTTCATCTGCCTTTTTGTTTACTCTCACTTGACTTTATAAGTCTTTATATTCTGCCAATCAGGACAGCTAACACATATCTTTGGAGATGCTGTTCAGACTTTGTAAACTCTTTTGTTGCAGCTGCTTAGTGTATTCTTGATCTATGCACACATTCATGGTCAGGCAATGATAGCTGGGTAGTAGGAAACTGCAGAAAAGGCATTTAATGTTGGAAGAAATTGTGTGGTAGAGCTGCACTGCACTTATCCCCATCTTTGGCTCGGCATCCTTGCTGGCTCTATAATCACCTGTCAGTTCCTCTGCTTCTGGCAGTGGAAGCTGAGATGGAGAAGAGACCAAAATACTATAATGAGGTCCAGTGAACTTATTTTATCACACTGTGGTCAGGAGAAACTGGCTACTGCAGGGAAAGTGCATCATGTTTACAGGTATCTGTAGTTCTTTCCATTATTTTCTTGTTTTCATCTTTGTGGCTAGGCTCAGGAATGGTATAAAGCTCTTTTAGGTGCCCTGAGTGAATTAAAAGACCATTGGTTTCAACTAATCTAGGAATCAATAGGTCCTCAAACAGTAAGAGTTTGTCCTGCAACAGATTTTAGTATCCATTCCTGTAGCTATCACAGAGAAGACAAGATAGGAACTTAACCTTCCAAATGGCAAATCAACATGTTCACATGTTCATACTTAAATATTCATGGATATTTCCCCCCCTTGTTTCTTTGAAGAGTTTTGACATTTGCTTAAGTAATTACTGTCACCTCTAAATGGCTGCCCATATTTTGTCCTTTTGTAAAATCTTCTCTGGTATTATTTATGCCTTTGTTTCATCTTAGCTCTTTGAGCCAAGCTTTATCGTGTCTGCCAGCTGTATTGTGCACACACATTCTGAATTAATCTCCCTAGTCTGTCAGAGTGTAAGGAAGTTCACTTACTCAAAGGAGGTAGGAGGAGTGAGGGAAATTAAACCTAAGATACTCTGCTTTTGGTTGTCTTTCTGAGTCACTTACACTGGGCAAAATGCTGCTCTCCATGTGAATAGTTTCAGTGCAAGCAAAGACAAAGTCAGATATGAACAGTCTCGAGTCAAATACTTTGTCATCAACATGCCTCAAAACAAGCTGATTAATTCTTCAAAATCTTTTATTCCAAGAGCTTTGCTGCACTGCACACACTACCATCATGGAAAATCTCATAGAAATGTCCTTTCCCATCACAAGTGAGATGGCAGCCCCAGTACTGCAGCTAGGTACTTTCCTGTGCAACCCATCTCATACTTGCATAAATAAATGCTTCCTGAGAGAAGTTTAGTGTTAGGTTTCCATAGCTGGGCAAACAGATTTACAGGTACAAACTAATGTGAACAGCAGTGCAGTTGCATGAGCCTTCTCCTTTTTGGGGATGGGTGGTCTGACCATGTGCTGCAAGGTTGATGAGCTGGGAAAGTTTGGGGGTGTCACCTGGAGGTTAGGCACCTTGTTGATGAGCTAGGAACTCAGCCTTGGTGCATTGGTGTTCAATATCACATATTCACATTTAAACAAGTAAGAGTGCAGAGTAAATTTGGCAAGGAATTGAAAGAAAAATTTAAGGTTTTCTCCTTGAAGACAGGTTCATCTGGACTCAGTGTGACTCCTCTGGGAGACTTGGAAGAGCCTGGTTCTTAAATTAGAACAGAGTGTCTCTGAGTGACTATTTTCCACTTGGAAATGAGAGGCAAAAAAGAACAAATAGGGAACTAATTATGAGTTTATGCTTAATAAACCAAAGTTACCATTTCAGTTGAAAAACTGTTGAAGAAACATATGAAGCAGAACTGCTCGTACAAATTGGTGAAGACAATCTTGAGCAGATTTTGCCAGTGCACAGTGGAGTCTGTGTAAGAACTCTGAGATCCTGCTGAGAATGGACATGTTTGGAAATGCTTTGAAGGTAGCAGATGAATACAGTCAGGAAGAAGCAACTGGGAGATGCTAGGAAAACCCTAGTTAGTGCAAAGAAGAATCATGCTGGATATCCATTATCGCAGGCTCCGTCTTTGATGTGTGTTTTGGACAAAGCCATGGGACACAAGAAAATGAAAGTAGAGAACTAAGAAAAAGAAGAAAGTTTTATCTTGTTCTATACAATGACAAAGATTGTTTTAGTTTAAGTCAGCTGCTACAAAGTTTATCACTTCTGTCTTCAGCTGAAGACTGAAGTGATGATTGATGCTTTAAGTGACTGCTATGACAATAGATGTCCCTGAAGGTGTAATGATGACTTTTTTGAATTTGATTGTGGTGTAAATTCAAGCCCAGTACTCTGGAAGAATTTCAACTGGAGAAAGAACAACAAAATAGTTTTTAAATTTTTTTTTACAAAAATTTTATTTAAAATTAAAACCCAAACAAAATTAATCTCCAAGACATATAAAGAAGGACATTATATATCAGACACCATTGTCAGATTCTCAGTGGAGAAATCAAACAGCTAAACAGCTACCATGGAAAAATGAATGAGTGAACTTCTGGCAAGTCATATTTCACATTTTTTAAAAGCTGCAAACACATGGCATTATTCTTAAAAGTCATACAGAATGGTCCACAAAAGGATGCATTCCTTTCCTGTCTGTGCAAGGCTTTTTAATGTTTGTTTTCCAGTGAACAGCTTTGTCATTTCTTATACTTAAGAATTACCAAGTCTGCATGCTGGATGAACTACCCCAGTATGGTTTATTACATGTTGGTCCTCTGAGCTTTGTCTTTCTGTGTTTCTCACAGATCACAGTGAAGCTCTCCCCTGGTCTGATGGCAGGCAGCCTTGCAAGCCATGAGCTACCCACGGGACCATCCTCAAGGACTTGGTGCAAGAGGGTTTTGTGTAAAGGTGTAGGGGAAGTTTTTGTGTGGTGGTGCTTGTGTGCTGTCTTGTGCCAGAGAAGAGAAGCCTGTCTTCAGTGCCAGGAGGGAAGAGGGCAGGAAAGCAGCAAGCTTGCAGGGTCACAGCAGAAAGCATCCCATTTCTTCTCTATGCTGAATCAACTGTAAAAATGTCTTCAGGCCTGTGGAGCAAGAAGGAGGACTTATTTCTCTTTACACATGGTATACACAGGAAAGAAGTTGTAGCAGGAGCAAGTAACAGGATTCAGTCTGGAGGAGAAGCAGTAGGCCAGTTTTGTTTCTCCTCTGGAAACTGTGATGAGGAAAATGTTTTTATTTATTCCTAGTTTTCTTGTATTACCTGTGTTGAATCTTTTAATCTCATTTTCCATGTTGTGCTTGTCATTGTTCTCTCTTGCTCATTGTTTGATATTTTGAATATTGCACTTGCATTTAAAAACACAGAAAGAGAATAATAGCTTGATTTCTTCTGTGTTATGGTGGCTGAATTGTCTGTGTAAGCATATTTAAATTGGTTTATTTGTCCTATTTGCCTGGTGTGTACCTTTAAAAATGTCTTGAGTAACTACTAAAGAAAAAAACTTATAACAGTATTTACTGAGAGGTCTTTTGGTTCTTAACTTTTAATTTCAAAGAAAGCCTCTTACAATTCTTTTTTTGTTTTCCCTTTCTGTAGATATATGTGATTATTTTTTTTCCACTGTTGTAAGTATTTATGGAAAATTAAACTTACTTGCTCAAACATTCACTTAAAGCAAAATTAAATTTTTCTCCAAAAGCAATTTTCTTATCAGATAATCATTAGACTTGGCACCTTTATTCCCCGAAACCTTGTGATCTGTTGATTTATAAACTTGCCCCTGTGGCTCAGCAATGCTCTGAGCTCTGGGTTTGTTTACCAAACAAACCAAATGCAGATTTCCTTCCCTCTGCTTTGGAGTTCATACAAGATACTGTGCAATAGATTAGGAGATTTTGTGTGCAAGAGGAAAGACAGTTTGGGGTTTTTTTTTTTATTTTACTGTTCTATGTTGAGGACATGCAACTGCTGCCATCTTCAAAGGATCAAAACAGTTTGTGAGTTAATAGACCAGACGTGATTGCACTAAAGCAATTTCAATCTGAGTTTATGGAAGTAAACCATAGTGGCAGGTTTATGAACCAAGAAATCATAAGGTTGCAGTGAACTGAGGTTTCAAGTTTGATGTTTCTGTGTTGAGAAAATTGCCCAGCTTCCAGAGGAACAGTCAGATATTATGGTTGTGACAACCTCATTATTTTTATTATGTATGTCCTTTCCATTACAGTAGGCCCCCAGTGTTCAGGGCTTTCAAACAGAAAAGGCTTTAAAACTGTTGTGTCAGTTTGGGATCAGACCATGATTGAGAGGGAAAAAAATCTTGTACCACTCCCTCTCCTCAATTTTGTATCTAATGTGTAGGAATGGAAGAACCTTCCTTTGGAGGGTTCAGTCTCATGCTTTGCTCTGTGTTTAAGAAGCCATCAGAAACTTGCCAAAGCAGGCAAATGTATCTCAAGGGCTTTGCACAATAACGAAGTGGTGCTTCTGGGCCCCCAGCTGGGCCTGTGTATTTTCTTCATCTTGCTTTTCTTCAACAAAGGGCATTCACTTTAGTAAGTGAATACAAATAGAATTTACTCCTTGTTACAGTGTGAGAAAGGTAACTTTCTAGGGCTGATTCCCATGTTCAGTCTGTGTCTTCACATCATTCTGGCAATGCCAAATAACTTCAAGCCTGTGTAGTTAAGCATGGCCAATGGCTGCTTTGTGCTTCTGGAGTGGTTTTAACCCAACAAAGCTTGCTAGTGACTGTAGCACATCGTAGCTGTGAAAAAAGTATGAGGTCACATCCCAATTCCACCCATAGCTGTGTAATGCCTAGCTGCTGGTTGTGAGGATGCTCTCTTCATAGCTCTGACTAAATCTGTCTAGGTCCCTGGATGTACATGTGAGTCTGAATGACAGAAAAGTCTTGGTTGGTTTGATGCTGTTTAGAGGCAGGGTTATTAAATCATAGAATGCCGTGGGTTGGAAGGGACCTCCAAAGGTCATCTAGTCTAACCCCTCTGTAGTATGCAGGGACATCATCAATTAGATCAGATTGCTCATTAGAGCTATGTGTTATTACAACACATACGTACATACATATTACAACATATCATATAGCTGCAATAGCTAGAGCTCTGTTCTTTGGATCAGAGTCCATTAATCAATGCTTCAAGTTATTTAGAGACACACCTTGTTCTGTTGATCATGTAGGAAAGGTGCACTTAGAAATCTGAGTAACTACTGCACTTGTCTGATGTTGGGCTACACATATTGCTTCTTCTAGTGTTGATACACATTTCAAGCTGTTGCTAAAATAAAATTGATTTAAAAGTGCTGATGCTTTTTCAAGAAGAAATTTAAATATTTTTTGGGAAAAAAAATAAATCTTGGTAAGAGCTTCTAGCTTCTCAAATTGAAAGTAATTCCATGATGTGTCATGGAGGCTGTAGTGTGGTTACCTTATAGTTCCATTCCTCTGTAGATGACTCTTCTGGTTATACTACATATAACCAGAAGCAAGAGCCACGTCTCTGGGAAGAGAAGGGCCTTTTTAATCATGAATGTTGATGTTCTAAAGATGAAGTTGAACCAGTGAAGGTAGCCAGAAGGGAGAACAAGGATAGGAGATGACTGAAGTACAATTGCTGTGAATGAGAAGAGTTGTATTTCCAAGTCAATTCAATATTGTTATTATTATAAAATTCCATTGGGTACTGAAAATAGATTAATCAGATATTTTCAACCCTATACACCTGTGTTGTTTAATACATTTATCATCTTTTTAAAGTCCAGAACTGCAACACATCTTGTTACTCTCTTCTTCTCACTACTCCTTCCATCCACTCACCTTGTAAAACCTTTCTCATTGTTATAACGTGCTGCTCAAGGGATTCCTTTCTCATGAAAAAATTATGGGCATGTATAGGACACACATGCATACTATGGAAGGTAGGAATTTACACTCAGAGATTTAATTATAGATTCTAGCTTCTTCTTTTTCTTTTTTTTTTTTTAAATGATGTATTAATTTCAGACTGCTCAGTGAAAAGATTTCTAAAATAAAGTGAGTGTAATCAAATGAGTTTTCTGGATGTTTATAAGAATCTCTAACAGTTCTGTTTGAATAAACAGAAAAACTTAAAAATAAGCATTTTAGTTTCCAGTAATAATTATTTTCACAACTCTGAGACTTATAAATCAAGAAAAGTTCAGTGAACATAGTTTTCAAACTTAAAGCTGTCAAACATTTAATATAAAATAACCCACATCAAGCACATGCATTAGAAATTAGCTGTAATTTCCTAATTTTAAACTTCTAACTGTTTCAAATAAGCAGAGCTTGAACTAGAATCTAAATCTCTCTTCTCTAGTCATCTGAGTTGCTAACAGAAATGTTGCTGAATTTAGCATGATTGGCAGCCACTCAGTAAGGAACCACCCTCAGCTTAAACATCATCCAGGTCCTCCAAGTGCTGGGCTCCAGCACACCAACAACATGTCTGCATCTGTAGGTAATGCATGGAAAATGTTGTGACATATAAATGAATGCCACAATACTTCAAGAAATGTTTTACTATGTTTCAGCATGACTCTTTGAGAAAAACATCCTAAGAGGTGGTTGAGGCAACTGGTTATTGTTTAAGAAAAATCAGAATTAAACCAGTTGTAGTGGATTTATGGATTTATGAGTTGCCCTCTCTCAGCCCCACTGATGTATCTTGACTCTGTGGGTGGATTTGCCCTTTCTGATTTCTGAAGCCAAATGACCTAGCTTAGACCAGGTTCAAAATTGGTCCTTGAAATACAGCTTCTGTTCTTCCCATTATTTTACAATTTACTTTGCTCATGCTTAACTTCACTACTGGGGTCAGTTGGCACCCAGCTCTCAAATTTAAGGCATCTAGGGCATCTACATTTGATGCCTGAACCTGAACTGAACTCCACTCCTGCTGCTTTGAAAGGCTGTAAAATTAAAGCCTGCCAACAAATACAGGATATTAGCCTATGCTACATTTTGTCATAAAACATTAGTGATGTGAGGAATTTAAGGCTGAAAAAGAAATGTGTAGATGTATCATACTTACATTGGAGACAGATCCACTCAGAGTAATGAGATAAACTTTCACACTTCAGGGCTTAACCAATTCTTTTTGATCAGTTCCTGAAGGGCATTACAAGACGTGGTTGCTTAAAATAACAAGGGGCTAGATTCAGTGATCAGTCCTTGGTTCTGTTGATTAAGACCTAAGGCCTGAGAGATGATTCCCTTCATGAAGAAGTAATTTCCTTAATTGTCCATGACAGACTGTTTTTGTAGCATTCTCTAAAACATGTGGCACTTGCTGCTTTTGGAAATAGGGTATTAAAGTTGATGAATCACAGCTCTGGTAGGCTTGGCCATCCCTACACACTGTGCTCAACCAGCCACGTCTGTTACACAGTCTTGATTAGGCTCTAACCTTTAGGTACCATAAGCAAGATAAAGCAGACATCTCATTTCTGAAATGCTGATGCATAAGGCTGAGTTTGGTGGTGGGGCCCAAGGACCTTGTTCTCACTGATGACCTTTTTCTCCTTGGTACTCTAACACAAGCAGCTGTCTGCATCACTGGAGCACCATTCTCCCCTTTGCTTACTTTTGCTCATCTGTTTTTCCTGTAGGTGCTTATTTTCCTTTCTTTTGTGGTATAGTAAATGTTTAGTATTGTTGTCCAAGAGACATGATAGCTAAGTCCCAGTTTACAGGTGCGTTCACTTAATGTTTACTTCAGCACTAATGTCTGTGTGCCACAGAATTCATGGCATTTGCATGGACTCTCAGAGAATATTCTTATTTTAGTTTAAGATCCTTTTCTTGGAGTTGGTGAGTTGTCAGTTGAACTTTTGGTTATTGAAGGTGTGGACAGATACTAAGTACATTTTACACTCACTTGAAGAAATACAGATGCTCTTGAAAAAATAATAGTTTTACTTCTGCACTGTAGATCTTAGTATTTCATGAGACAATTACAGCATCAAAATAAGGCATAACTGAAGGCAGTGACTGGCAGACATTAGACTCCTCTGATGTTCACAGCAACTACAGGAAGGCTGGTATTTCAGCTTGTGACAAAGGACTCAATTCCCATTTGCAAAAAAGCAGAGTACAAAGAAAACCAAAGCATTAAATTGTGTCTGGGGAAAGATCCTAACCTGGGGATGCAGGCAGGAAAGGCAATGCAAAAAAGTCATCTTCTCAACATCCCTACATCCCCCTGCCATGTTCTGAGGCAGATGGTGTCAGAGCACTTTGCAGATGGTTGGCTGGCTGGAGAGATGGACTGTTTCTGTGTGCTTCTTTTATTCTTCTTAATGATCCTGAACTAATAGTACTGCTAAGGAGGAAACAGAATTTGATTTTTACCTCTTGAGATCATCTGGTCCGACTCCCCTGCTTAAGCAGGGCTGCCTATAGCTGAGCGTCCAAGACCATATCCAGATGACTTGTATCTCCAAGGATGGGGATTCACTCACTTTCCACTTCCACTTCTTTCACGTTCACTTTCACGTTCACTTTCACTTTCATTTTAACTTTCATTTTCACTCACAGTTCCCTCTCTCTTAATTCAGTTTTCACATTCACAAGAAAATATGTATGCAGTGGTATATGAATGTATCTTGCACACATGTGTTTCACTATCCTTTTTATTACTGTGAAGGGGTCCATACAAGAGAGAAAACTCTGTATCTCTTTCAAGAGACTAGAATTTTTTATCTCAGAGCAAGACTTAGTTCTATTTGACCTACATTTGAAATTATCAACATTTAATGGCCTGATACTGTTATGTTTGGTGTCTCTTGAGTACAGTGGCAGTAGAATAAAGCTGCAAACTTTTAAAGACATTAAAATCAGTAGACTTGTCACTATGCCACTATTAATTGTATTAATTAATTGTCAATATAGCATAAAAAGTTCATGAAGTTTTTTAGATGTAAGTTTTTCTCCCACTGCACAATATACTTAGAACAAGAGACCGACCTTGGAGCTGATTAGTAATCCCTCTCGCCTCCATTTTTCTCTTCTCCATGTGAAGATGTTTTCTTTAGATATCCCACCTGGAAACAAATTTGAAACAAAACCATGTGTCACGGTTTAGGGTCAGGGCAGCCCCTTAGACCTATAACAGACACTCTCTGTTAACCCCCTTCCCTCCCCAAAGGGGAAGAGAAAGGGAATAAGGGAGAGAGAGACTTAGCGATTAGAAAAGGAAACTAGAACAGCTTTAATGAAGATGGAATTAATAATAATAAAAATGGAATATATACAAATATATACAAGACCAGTATCGAACCCAACCCCCCTGATGGTAATT